>VZQC01014537.1:1434329-1474435 GCA_009823505.1 Rhizomys pruinosus
CGCTGTGATTCTTGTCTTTCACTCGAGCCCGTCCTGGGGCGTTCCAGCACGCCCCAGGCACAGATGTCCAAGAAGTAACTGCAGGCTGCCCTGCCAGGTCAAACCTTTCAGGCTGCTCTTGCTCTGGCCACCCTGGGGGTCAGCGTTGAGTCTGGTGAGGCCATTACGATACCGGGGCGTAGGGTGGATGTGGGGGGTGGGGGCGCAGACGGGAGGGATGTAGGGTTGGGGGGCAGAGGGAGGGTTGTGGGGTTTGGGGGAGCAGAGGGAGGGATTGTGGAGGGTGGGGGCTGAGGAGGGATTGTCGCGGTGGGGGGCAGCGGGAGGGATTGTGGCTGTGGGGCTGAGGGAGGGGAGTGTGCCCCCGGGGTGGGGACAGAGGGGAATTGGGGTTAGGGGGCCTGGGGGGTTCGTGGGAGGGGATTGGGGTGCAGAGGCCGAGGGATTGTGGGGTGGGGGCAGAGGAAGGATTGGGGGTGGGGCAGAGAGGATTGGTGGGTGGGGGCAGAGGCGAGGATTGTGGGGTGGGGCGTGAGGGAGGGATTGTGGGGGGGGCAGAGGGAGGGGTTGTGGGGTGGGGGGGCGGACTGTGGATGTGTGGGGGAGTGTGAGGGTTGTGGCCGGTGGGGACAGAGGGAGGGATTGTGGGGCTGGGGCTTTAGTTCCTGATTTTGGGGTGCGTGAGCTGAGGGGCATTGTGGGTGGGGCAGGGGCATGGATTGTGGGTGGGGGCAGGCGAGAGGAAGGATGTAAGCCTGGTGAGGGCGAGGAGGGATTTGTGGGGTGGGGGCTAGAGCGGAGGGATTGTGGTCTGGTGGGGGCAGAGGAAGGATGGTAGGGTGAGCGGCAGAGGGATGCGGATTGTAGGTGGGGTCAGAGCGGGAAGGTGTTAGGGTGTGGTAGCCGGGGAAGGATTGTGGGTGGTGTGTGAGAGGGACATGCGAGGTGGGATGTGGGGGTGGGTGTGCGAGGAGGTGTGTGTGTGTGTGTGCAAGGGGCGAGTGGCAGTAGGGAGCTGGGGGGGCAGAGCAGGGTATTGTGGGTGGGGGGCACAGGGAGGAATGTGGGTGGGTGGTCACAGTGGAGGGAATTGAGTGTGGGGCAGGGTGCGGGTGGTGGAATTTGGGTGGCGCAGCCTCGAGGAAGGGATCTGGGGGTGGGGGGCACAGGAGGGATAGTGGTAGAGGGGGATTTGGTGGAAGTGTGGGGAAGATGAGGGGGGCCGAGAGGGACTCTGGTGATCGGGCAAGTTGGGGGTGGGGGTGGGCAAGGGAAAGGGTGGGGAGCGTGTGTAGGGTGGGGGCAGAAGGGAAGCATGTAGCGGCAGAGGGAAGGGACTTGGTGGTGGCGGGCCAGAGGAAGGCCATATGGGGTAGGGGAGTCCGGGATGTAGGGTGGGGGCAGAGGGGGGTAGTGTGTCGGCGTGTGGGGATTGGGCATGGTGAGGTGTGAGGGGGGAGTAGGATTAGGGGGTGGGGGCCGCAGGACGGGATTGTGGGCTGGGGGGGGGGGCAGAGCGGGGGCATGAGGGTGGGCAGAAAGGGATTGTGGGTGTGGGGCAGAGGGGGATCTCGTGGGGTTGGTGCAGGGCACAGTGAGGGCTTGTAGGGTGGGGCAGAGAGTGCTAGGGATTGTAGTGTGAGGGCAGAGGGAGGGATTGTGGGGTGGGGGGGCCCAGGGATGGATTGTAGGGTGGGGGCACGAGGAGAGTGGTTGTGGGTGTGGGGTTGGGGGGGCACAGGGGGGGGTTGGGGTGGGGGCAGAGGCAGGGATTGTGTGGTGTGTGTGGGGGCAGGAGGGGGCAGAGGGAGGGATTGTGGGGTGGGGGGCACAGGGAGGAATTGTAGGGTGGGGGCAGAAGGAGGGATTGTGGGGTGGGGGGCAGAGGGAGGGATTGTGGGGTGGGGGGCAGAGGGAAGGATTGTAGGGTGGGGGGCAGACAGAAGGATTGTAGGATGGGGGGCAGAGGGAGTAAAGGGTTTCTTAGCTGAGCCAATTCACTGCCTGGGCCGGACCAGGCAGAAGGTTCGGGCCTGACTTGTCCTCCAGGCCCCTGTGGCTATCTGTGGGTCAGAGATGTGATAGGTGGGCACAGGCTCAGTACCATTGCCCTCCAGGCCTGGAGGATCTCACCAATAGAGAGTCTTGGGCCAAAGACAGAAAGTAGCAAGATACAGATCTGTTCTTCCTCGGGCTACGGGGCGGAGCTGCATGAAAGGCGTTCTGAGACCCCCCCCCCCCAGTGGGCACTGCCCAGCAGAGTTGCCTGGTCTACAAAGCCACAAGGGGTGTGTTGGGAGTTGAGGTGGTCAGAAGGGTGGCCTCAGTTCTGTGTTTAGGCTTCATTTGCAGCTGCCTCGAGACTGCTGAATGGAGTATGGAGGTGTCTGAGCCTAGGTGGACTGATGGGGGTGGCTGGTATGGGGTATCATATGGCTTTAAGTTTGTGTGTGTGGGGGGTCTTCTTTTGTGACAGGGTCTCCCTGTAGCTTCAGCTAGCCTGGAACTCGATATGTAGACCAGGCTGGCTTCGAACGCACAGAGATCCGCCTCCCTCTGCCTCCTGAATGCTGGGATTAAAGGTGTGCACCAACCACCATGCCCAGCAAGACTTATGTTTGTTAAGGTGGGTCCTGGTGGTGGTCCCCATGTAAGCACAGAAACTGAGGCAGAGAGAAATACTCCCCCCCCAGTACCAGACCAGGTTGGGCTCTGCCCATAGTTCCAGAAAACCACCCTGACTGAGCTCACTCACAACCAACCCTGGGGCACCTCCCTGCTTCAGATGGGCCACTCTCCCTGGCCTCCTGCACAGCCGCTGGGGACCCAGGACTCATGCTGCAGTTGATGTTTGGCCACTGGACCTTAGCCAGAGCTGCCGTGGTCTTTCCTCCGTCAAAGCAGAGGGTGGAGCCCCCAGCCTCACCAGCCCTCTGAGGCTGTCCCAGCTCCCATCTGGGTCCCATCAGCTTTGCCCTCAGCCAAGAGCGTGGGGTGTCCGTGGGAGTAGGAGAAGCCGCTGCAGGGGCAGGCCGCTGTGACAGCCTGGCTCTGCCCCAGCAGGGAGGGCAGTTCTGAGGAGGAAGCAGCATGGCCGTCCAGCACCCACCAGGTGGTATTGAGGCAGCCACCCAGGCCCTCAGCTGCCCGGCTCTGTCTTCTGTCAGGATGTGACTGAGTATGGCCTGGAGGGATGGCAGCGGCTAGGCAGGGGTGACCCCCAGAGGGCCGGGCATGTAAGTGTATATGTTTGTGGGTACACATGTGCTCTCATACAGCTGGGGGCTGGGGCTGCAGGGTGAAGGTAGCCCTCTGGCCAGGGGTCAGGCCCCCTTGCAGCCTCTGACAACCAACTTCCTTTTGAAACACCATCTCCCTAGCTCTCCAGGGTGGGTGACAGCGCTCCTACTGAACAGAACCTGAGGCAGTTTACACAAACCACCAGCACAGTGCTTGGCCTGTAGTAATTGCTGAATGCATAGTAACTCACCCTCTGTGCAGCCAAGAACCTCCAGGGACCCAGCTACAGAGGCTCTGCAAAACCACTGCCAGCAGGTGCCCTGCCAGCTATGCACAAGGAAGCACAGAGGAAACTCAGAGTTCTGGCTCAGCACATGCTCTGTCTGCAGTGTCAGGAGGCCACCCTGACTGGCCTCATGCACACCTTTGCCTCCCTGAGATGCTCATGCACTGTGCCTTGGTGGAAAACTGCTTGGGGCTTGCTGGTCTCAGGTTCTTTGTGTGTACGCATGCAAGTAGAGGCCAGAAGACAACCTTGAGTGTTGTTCCTCAGACACCATTTATTTCTTGGTTTCTTTTTTTTAATAATCTTTTAAAAATTTTTATTTTTTTATTAATTTTTTTTCATTTTTTTAACAATAAGTAATAATTCATGAGTACAAACATCCTTCATGTAAAACCAATTTGCAAGCAGTTGTTCCCAAACCCACACAGCCCATGGGTCCCACCATCCAGCTGGGGGGGGCTTGTATGTTCAATCAAGTTGATCAGATGAGTGTCCAGACTATATTGCTGTAGTTTTGCCGTTCACTCCAATCACAGCCCTTACATTCTATCACACCCCCTCTTCCGTAGATTGTTCCCTAGGCTTAGAAAAGGGGCAGACAGAAAACAAAACAGTCTACTTTCTCTGGAGCTGTTGTCTTGGACTCTGGTCAATTGTGGCTGTTTCCTTTCATGGGCTGACAGTTTGTCCAGGAATAACCTTTCAATCCTACTAATGAAGCACAAGAAATTAGATATATAGGTATTTAAACAGTACTAATTGTTATGGTAGGTTACTTTGGTATAGACACAGATGTTTGGATGGTATGTTAATCCATGAATTATGTCTTTTTTTTTTCTGTAAAATATGACAGGGTCTTACTGTGGCTCTATAACATACTACCTAACACCACTAGAGGACGCAGGATGTCCACGCTTGATGTCATTCCGGCCGTGGCTTATTCCTCCAAGGAGGAGAGAGCTACTAGCCAAATATATTTGGGATACGGGCATATGGCTTTGGCCACTGCCGCACAGTTATGTCAAGCGCCAGGGTGAGAGTTTGTTTGTAGCTGGTGTTGGTGGTGGAGTCTTGCTTGCCTCCAGGAGACCTATATTTGCTTTATTTGCTTTATTGGTTTATGGCCTTTGGTAAACACCTCTCTGGGTAGCCATGAGACCATAACAAATCGGAAACTTAGCAAGGGCCGGTCCTCAATTACATCGTATCCCATGCTTACAATCACACGGTTCTTCTCGACAGCAATGCGGCCTTATCACCTCTCTTCTTGCAAGGTAGGGTACTTCACTGGTTGGCCAGTGAGCCCAAGAAATCTACTTGTCTCCAGCTCTCAGTGCCGGGATTACTAGGGGGCCCTACCACATCTGGCTTTTCCCCTTCCTTGAGGTCTGTCTGCCTCCCCAGAGTTGCTGGGCTGGGATTAAGTAAGGGAAAGCTCCATGGGGCGGACTGCACTATGAACAGAGCTCAGAGGGGAGGATGCACTATGAGCAAAGCTCCATGGGGAGGATCACTATGAACAGAGCTCCAAGGGAGGACATCTGCAACTCATAGGAGCAACATGACTCCATGGGGAGGATACACTATGAACAGAGCTCCAAGGGGAGGAATCACTATGAGAAAGCTCCATGGGGAGGATACACTATGAACAGAGTCCAAGGGGAGGATGCACTATGCAAGCATGGGAGATACACTATGACGGCCAAGGGAGGACCACTATGAGCAAAGCTCCATGGGGAGGATACACTATGAAGAGCTCCGGGAGAGACATGAAGCTCCATGGGGAGGACGCACTATAAACAGAGCTCCATGGGGAGGATGCACTATGAACAAGAGCTCCACGGGGAGGACTGCACTATGCACAGAGCTCCAAGGGGAGGAATGCACTATGAAAGAGCTCATGGGGAGGATGCACTATGAACAGAGTCAAGGGGAGGACGCACTATGAACAAAGCTCATGGGGAGGACTGCACTATGAACAGAGCTCCATGGGGAGGAAGCACTATGCACAGAGCTCCAGGGGAGGATGCACTATGGCAAAGCTTCCATGGGGAGGAGCACTATGAACAGAGCTTCCAATGGGGAGGACACACTATGAGAAGAGCTCCATGGGGAGGATGCACTATGAACAGAGTCCAATGGGGAGGACATCACTATGAAAAGCTCCATGGGAGGACGCACTATAGACAACTCAAGGAGGACCATGGAAAGTCCATGGGGAGGACTGCACTATGCACAGAGCTCCATGGGAGGACGCACTATGAACAGAGTTCCAGGGGAGGACACACTATGCAAAGCTCCATGGGAGGACGCACTATGAACAGAGTTCCAATGGGGAGGACGCACTATGCATAGAGCTCCATGGGAGGACGCACTATGAACAGAGCTTCCAAGGGGAGGACATCACTATAGCACAGAGCTCCATGGGGAGGACGCACTATAACAGAGCTCCAATGGGGAGGCAGCACTATGCACAGAGCTCCATGGGGAGGACGCACTATGAACAGAGTCCATGGAGGATGCCTGCCAAGTCGGGAGGATCGCACTATGAACAGAGCTTCCAGGGGAGGATGCACTATGCACAGAGCTCCATGGGGAGGACGCACTATGAACAGAGCTCCAAGGGGAGGATGCACTATGACACAGAGCTCCATGGGGAGGAGGCACTATGAACAGAGCTCCAAGGGGAGGACACACTATGAAGCAAAGCTCCACGGGGAGGACCACTATCAAACAGAGCTCCAAGGGGAGGACTATAGCAACTCATGGGGAGCACTATAACAGAGCTCCAAGGGGAGGAGCACACTATGAGCAGAAGCTCCATGGGGAGGACGCACTATAAACAGAGCTGGAGACACATGGAGCCCTGGGAGGACGCACTATAAACAGAGCTCCAAGGGGAGGACACACTATGAGCAAAGCTCCATGGGGAGGACGCACTATGAACAGAGCTCCAAGGGGAGGACACACTATGAGCAAAGCTCCATGGGGAGGACGCACTTACAGAGTCAGGGACACACTAGCAAAGCTCCATGGGGAGGATGCACTATGAACAGAGCTCCATGGGGAGGATGCACTATGAACAGAGCTCCATGGGGAGGATGCACTATGAACAGAGCTCCATGGGGAGGATGCACTATGAACAGAGCTCCAAGGGGAGGATGCACTATGCACAGAGCTCCATGGGGAGGACGCACTATGAACAGAGCTCCATGGGGAGGATGCACTATGAACAAAGCTTGCATCTTTTGGCAGACAGAGTCAAGAATGGCCTGGTGCAGGGCAGACATGTCCAAAAGCCTGAGGGGAGCTGCTTGTGGTGTCTCTGTGGGGTGGTTGGACCTGAGCTGGGTGGTGGTAGGCAGGAGGGCTGGCACACCCCTATGCAGGGAACATACCATTTGAGACAGGTGGGTAGTTGATCCTCTGTGTCCTCCCTCCCCAGCACCCAATGCAGAGGGCCTGGTCAGCTCCTGTCCATCTGTGGTCCATGGTAGGTGGCATTAGTCCATAGGCTGGTCGCTGCATGTTGGGGACATGTACAGAGTTGAGCTGCCCTGCTCAGAGAGCTCTCTTGGGATAATCTCATGCATGTATTGGGCCCTTTCTTCCCATTCCAGACACATGGGGCCCCTCCCAGGACTCAGGGGCAGGTGCTGTCCAGGCCTCAGGCATTCACACCAAGCCTGCTCCCACCTGGAGCACTCATGTCATGAATAATGAGGCCAGAGGAAGCCGCCGCCTCTGAAGCCCTCTAATATGTTTGGAGAGAGCAGACGAGTGGCCTCCAATGCTCAGTCACAGCCGCTCACAGCCTTTGTTTTTGTCAGGCCTCTGGGCACTGGAGTCTGAGTGTCACGTGATAGCACCACAGTCAGCAGAATGTGATTCTGCTGCCCAAGCTGGGGGAGGCATTATGCCCCCAGTGCCAGAGAGGCGGCAATCAGTCCCAGGTTTGTGTCTGGCTCACAGTAGGCAGAGACCCTCATGACAGTGGGAACGGTGCTTGTTGTAATGACTGTGGGTGCAAGTCAGGCAGCGGAGACAGGGACGAATTCCTGAAGGCTGAATGTGAGGAACAGAGGAGGAGGCTGGGGGGGGGGGCGAAGGAGCACCATCCCTTGATCCACAAGTTCCCCTTTGGGACCAGGGCCCTGTGCTACCCCTTGGGAAGGGGGTGCCATCTTGCGGCCAGCCACGAGGTACTTATCTCAAGCAGTGTGCCACACCTCTGCTCATAGAAGCCACCTGTTGCTAGCCACTAGGGACTTTTCTATCCAGACCCTTGGGTGACTCCAGGACTCCAGGAGCCTGGGTAGGAGTAGAGACTAGTCTAGAAAGGCTGCAAGAGGCAGCCTTTGGAGTGTGGCCACAACACTGCAGGAAGCTTGGGACAGGGCGGAAGGCACGCTCCATGGAAAGGGCAGCCTCATGCAAGATGGTGGAAAGGTCGGAAGGACTTCCGCAGGGTCTCCCACTCCTCACAGCTCATGCACAGGGACTGTGTGTGCTGGCTCCTCTTCAGAGGGGCTCCACTCTGAACAGCCTTTCCAGAAGTGGCTGGAATCCCTGTGGTCCAAACAAACTCCTACTCAAACACACACCTGTTTGTCAGCCAATCAGTCAGCAACAGCAGGAAGAGTCTGGCTGCTCCAGCAGCACCCACTACCACCCCCACTGCCTCTTGATCTGGACTAGGGAAGTAGGTAACCCTGGCCTCAGCACCATGATCTCTTCCTCATGCCCTTCCATGACAGACTTGTCATAAGCAAACTTACAGTGAGACTCTTGAGGTCCCATGGCCTACCCAGGTCCCGCGGCTCAGCAGCCAGGCCTGTGACCTTGCTCCATGATACCTGCAAGCAGATAACCTTGGGGCACATTGAAAGATTGTATATACTTACCTCAAACTTGTTCCCTGTGTGCTACGTGGGTGCAGATGTGGGCGTGGGTGTGTATATTTGTGCATGTACGTGTGGAGGTCAGAGGTTGACATCAGGTATCTGTCAGTTGTTCACCTTATTATTTTTAAATATTTTATTATTTTTATTTTATCTGTACAAGTATATTGCTTGCATGTAGGTAGGTGCATCCATGCCGTGCAACATCCACAGAGGTCAGAAGAGGGTGTCAGATCTCCTGGAACTGGAGTTATGGACGGTTGTTATCTGCCACATGTAGGTGCTGGGAATAGAACCTGGGTCCTCTGCAAGAGCAGTCAGTACCCTTAACCACTGAGCCATCTCTCCAGTCCCCTCACCTTATTTTTTAACTTAAATTAAATTTTATGCGTCTGAGCGTAATTATTGTCTCCATGCGTGTAAGTGCACTTGTGTCATGCAATGCCCACATAGGCCAGAAGAGGGTGTCAGATCACCTGGAACTGGAGGCTGTCAGTCATCATGTGGGTGCTGGGAATGGGATTTGGGTTCCCTAGAAGAGCAGCAAGTGCCCCTACACCCCCGAGCCATCTCTAGCACTGTTCACCTTATCTCTGTGACAGTCTCTCCCTGACTGGCTAGTGAGTCCCTGCGATCCTTCTGCCTCTGTCTTCTTGGAGCTGTCCTGCCCAGCTTGCCACATGGGGGCTGGACCTCCACGAAGGCTCTCCTGCTTGCCCAGCAAGCACTTTGCCCACTGCACCATCTCCCAGCCCATCTTTGCTCCTTTCTGGCAAATGCCTCCCATAGCTCCCCATTGCTTGCTTGATCTGAGTCCTCAAACATGACGGACCAGGGCTGAAAACGTTAGTGTTGGTACCAGGCGTTCACTTCCCAGCTGCACGCTGTAAACCCAAGGCCGCAAACAGACTGATTCGTGGTTGTGACACCACACTCCCCATCCACCCCAGGGAAGCCTCCAAGCTTGGAATTACAGTTCCCAAATATGTACTTACTTGGGTTTGCTTTTGAAAAGGTTACGATTTAAGTATCACCCGATAACACACACACATGCCCAGCTACATCGGAAATTACAGAGCACCATCCCCGGCCTGGCCAGTGCCCACAGCTGGGTGAGGAAGTGCTCACTGGGGCTGAGCCACTCAGCTCAGGAAGGGCGGGTCCCACTGGTGTCACATACCTGGACCACTGCGTGGTGAGAGGCTCAAGGGCAAAGCAGGTGCTCAGGGCCCTCTGAGGACAGGGGCCTCTTTGCTCTGTGTCTTGTTTTATTGTCTGTAAAATGGTGCTGCTATGAGGACAGGGAATGTTTGGGAAGACTCCCTTCAGCTCAACTGCACACACAAGAACACGCAGGCGCTGGGGGTGGGGGCGGGGAGCGAGCCCAGGCTCTGTGCCTTGCAGTCTAGTAACAATGGCCTTCTCTTGGCTACAGCAAGTGCCACAGGGTTGTGATGATGTCCAGGATCTCAACTGTGGGAGAAAGGAGTGAGCCTTAAGGAGAAGCCGACACGCTAAGCACGGTGCCTGACAGGCACAGAGACCTAAGTACTACAGTCAGGGTCACTGAGGGCACATCTTCCATGGGAGCTTAGGCGAAGCTGGACTCCCTACCTCCGACTCCAGCTCAGCAGGCTCTCCAAGGACCGTTCAACCTGCCAGTTCCTCTTCCAGGATCCCCAGTTCCTGAGTGGCATCAAGCAGCATGCAGACCAGTGTCCACTGAGGTTCCAGGATCCCAGTTCCTGAGTGGCATCAAGCAGCGTGCAGACCGGTGTCCACTGAGGTTCCCTTCATACCTGCTGTCTCCCCAACCCCACGGCCACAGGGCTTGTGTGGCTTACCTGAAACACAGCAGCAATGTAGGGCTCCGTGCCCATTCTGCGCCTGTCAGTTGCAAGTCGAGGTGAGAGGGCGGCACTGGCTGTCTTCCCAGACTGCAGAAGGCTCCACAGGGCTCTGTCCCTCCCCACATGCAGCATCTGCTGCTGGAAACCTGGGCTGTCGAGCTTGTCTACTCAGTGCCCACCCCCAGGAGCACCAGCCACCCAGTCGCAGCTCCCGGCGTTCTCTCTTAGGCTTCCCTCCCCTGTCTGCTGTCCCTGAGCATCCATCACTCTCCATTGCTCTGCAATGCAGAGCCCAGAGGGCGGTGGCCTTTGTTCTTTTCCTTGCAGCTTTGTGTGAGTTGGTGGAAGTTCTCACCTTCTCTCAGTGGCAGCCATGCTGTTCTCCCAGGGCAGCCAGCAGAGACCACGTGACTCCATAGATGCTCAGCCTAGAGCTGACAAACCCAGTTAGGCTGGTGCGAGGGACGATGCTTTAACCTATCTTGTGAGGGTTTCTGACCTGTTGGGTAGGCTGGGCACAAAGCTGGGTGATTAGACAGCAAGCTGCCCAAAGGTGGCTCCTTCTTCTCTGGGCCACCAAAGGTCAGGTTCTAGTTCTTCTCCAAGCGCTCAGTGGACTGGTCAGGACCATGCCCTGATGGAAAGAGTGTGTAATGTTTCCTCACCCTGGTTTGACCCGGCAGTCCAGCTGAGCTGGTGGGGCTGGGAGAGCACTGGAGCTACCTACAGGTTCGGCAGAAGGACAGGCCATGTCCTTCATGCGGTTTCCCACTCTGGCTCATACAGCAGGGTTAGTGAGGAAAGGACTGTCCACTTTGGTCCATGCTCCTGCCTTGAGTGGTCTTGGTCAAGGTAGTCTTCAAAGGGCATGTCCCTAATAGGGGACAGCAGGCACTGTGGACATGTGACAGCTTCAGGCCCCTAGAGAATTATTGGGCTTGAGGCTCAGTGGTAGGAGACCCTTCCTCTTCACATGCCTTCTGCTGAGCAGGTGTCTAAGACACAGATCCAGGTTGGAGGGGGGTACCAGCCAGACCTAGGAGTACATGCAGGCACAGAAGCCACTGTGGCCCCACCTCTGCTACATTCCTCGTCTATGATGCACCATGAACTGCCCTGAGCAGGGACTGTTCCCACAGCTGTCCCTGCTCCCTGGAAGGGCTGGCGCAGGGCACTAGGGCCTAGACGATCCCTGACTTACGGAAAGCTATCTTGAGAATGGCTGGTGGGAGCCAACAGACGGTCACCTTTAGGCGAAAGGCTCCCTCCTTGCTTCACTGGCTTCAGCGACTAAAGTCCCAAAGAAGCTGTCCCTCCCCCCAATCACCTCTGTCAGCAGACTCTTCTGACTGCCCTGGGCCATCTGTGGTGTCCAGCCAGGGACACAGAGAGAACAAGGGCTGGGCTCTGAATAGGTATTCATGCCTAGAGTCTGCATTCATCAGGGTCCTGAGCAGGCTTCTTTCGGGCTCCACCCCCAGGACCCCTACCCCCTCCAGGGTTCTCCCCCAGGACCCCTACCCCCTCCAGGGTTCTCCCCCAGGACCCCTACCCCCTCCAGGGTTCTCCCCCAGGACCGCTACCCCCTCCAGGGTTCTCCCCCAGGACCCCTACCCCCTCCAGGGTTCTCCCCCAGGACCCCTACCCCCTCCAGGGTTCTCCCCCAGGACCCCTACCCCCTCCAGGGTTCTCCCCCAGGACCCCTACCCCCTCCAGGGTTCTCCCCCAGGACCCCTACCCCCTCCAGGGTTCTCCCCCAGGACCCCTACCCCCTCCAGGGTTCTCCCCCAGGACCCCTACCCCCTCCAGGGTTCTCCCCCAGGACCCCTACCCCCTCCAGGGTTCTCCCCCAGGACCCCTACCCCCTCCAGGGTTCTCCCCCAGGACCCCTACCCCCTCCAGGGTTCTCCCCCAGGACCCCTACCCCCTCCAGGGTTCTCCCCCAGGACCCCTACCCCCTCCAGGGTTCTCCCCCAGGACCCCTACCCCCTCCAGGGTTCTCCCCCAGGACCCCTACCCCCTCCAGGGTTCTCCCCCAGGACCCCTACCCCCTCCAGGGTTCTCCCCCAGGACCCCTACCCCCTCCAGGGTTCTCCCCCAGGACCCCTACCCCCTCCAGGGTTCTCCCCCAGGACCCCTACCCCCTCCAGGGTTCTCCCCCAGGACCCCTACCCCCTCCAGGGTTCTCCCCCAGGACCCCTACCCCCTCCAGGGTTCTCCCCCAGGACCCCTACCCCCTCCAGGGTTCTCCCCCAGGACCCCTACCCCCTCCAGCATTCTCCCCCAGGTGGTCCCCAGCCTCCATGTCCATGCTTGCCACTGCCCTAGAGCACTGCCCAAGGGGCTTCAGGAATTGTCCTCAGGTCACTGTCCTGTGCTGGCTGGCCACAAGAACACAGGGTCACCGCTGCCGGGGCTTATTCACATGGGCTTGAAAGGAGGCCCTTGGGGAGGTCGCTCCTGGCCTCTGCTCCTCCTCCAAGCTGCAGGGGGAGGGGCTGGCTGACTCAAACAGTATTTTTTCTGTTCTCTCCTGAACAAATAGAATTCAATTAGGAAAGAAGAAACCCAAGCCCAGACAAATAGCACATAGAAAAAAATTCCATCAAGAAAGCAACATCTTCTTGCATCCAGTTCTAGTCGGTGGGCTCTATAATCCCTGCATGGTGGCTTCCCTCCTTCCTTCCTTCCTTCCTTCCTTCCTTCCTTCCTTCCTTCCTTCCTTCCTTCCTTCCTTCCTTTTCCCCCTTTGTTCCCTTCTTCCTTTCTCCTGATCACACAGAGGGTATCCAAGGAGGGCAGGCTGTGGTAGGAGGTGGGGACCTATGACTGCAGAGCTCACTGCAGCCTTAACCTACTCCTTCCCCTCAGACCCTGTGGAAGGCAAGACTTCCTGAGAGGCCGGGCAGCTGGAGCTAAGCCTGGGCTCTTCTTGCACAGCCAGGTGTGGGCGGGGCTGGGTGGTATCACTAAGCCTTACTTCTTCCTGCACCCTGGGTAGCTGGTGGACCAGGTCATTTCCTCTGCTCCTCCTTGGGGACCTAGCCACTGCCCAGAGCTGTCAGGAGCAGCTGCTGGGTGGCCTGGGTCATGGTCCTAGGGAAGTCACCACAGATGACTGGGCCCAGAGCCCCAAAGAACTGTCACTTTGTAGCAGTCACTAGATGAGGCTGCAGGTTAGGCTGCTGACCTGGCCTCCTCTCAAGGTAGCTCCTATCCTGCTTCACAGTAGCAAGGGCCACTCACAGAAGCTCTAAGACCTTCTGCTTGCCTCTTCCCCTTCTCCTCTCCTCCCCGGGTCTCTTTTAGGAACGGGACTGAAGATTTGTCAATGTCCCATCTCCCCTCTAAATGCTACATTGTACACGGAGACTGGCTTTGCCATCAGAGCCTTCCAAACCCAGAACATCAGTATGAAGCCAGGAGAGAAATGGAACAGAGCCCTCTGACCTTGACCCTGGGCAGAGGCCACACGGGAGGATCACAGAGGACCACAGTGGCAGGGGGCCCAGGGGCCACAGCCTGCCACTCGGTAAAATGTGGGCAGTTGTTTCCCATCTGGGAAATGCGCTGGTTGGGCCCAGGACCCACAGCATTGGAGACCCAAGTGCCTTTGACTCTAAAGTGAATCTGTTTGTCACCCATTAGTAGGGGTCAGTTTGGAGACACAGCACCTTCCCACATGCTGGTGGCAGAGTGAGGGCAGATCCTCTCTCTGCAAGTGCTCTTTGCATCTGTTCTTTCCTACCTGCTTGGGGCCACTGGCATTTTAGTCTGTCTCTGCAGCCCTCAGCTTTCTTTTCCCGGAAGTGCTGGGACCCAGCTTCAGCCTGCTAGGGGCCAGTCTGCTTCTCTTTGAGGCTCCGATCCTCAGGGAACAGTGGTCCGTCAGCTTGCACCACCTACAGGCTCCCGGCCCTGGTCAGAGCTGGCCTGAGGCAGGTGGAGGAGGCAGACCCCTCCCAGCAGCCTCATTGTCTTCTAATGGCAAGCGTCCTGCAACAGAGCCTGGCTTTCCTTTGCACGAGGCCGTGTGCTTTTGGGCCAGTCCCCAGGGAGGGCAAAGCAGCTGGCAGGCCCTATCAGCACCACCTCAACCTGTCACCCTGCCGTTCTACAGTCAGAACTTTCCAGAGTGCAAGGAGGAAGGGTGGAAGATACAAAGGGCACTGCCTCAGTTGCATTCTGCACAGTGTGGTTGCCTCAGCTCCCTTTGATGTTTTGAACGGATAGGAATCATTTCAGCTCTCTAGAAGGGGACTTGGCGACAGGTGATTTGTCTCACAGATTGCTGAGGCGCTAATTAGCACTAATTGTAATCCAATCACCTCGCCAAGGCAATCTGTCCTGCTGGGGCAGGCGGGGACCAGTCAAAAAGGGAGTGGGTAGCTGTGGGGGATGGGTGTCTTTGTGTCTTGGTGTTGGATGGGTGGATGTCCCTGTTTGAACGTGTTCTTATATCCCAGGGGGAGAAGAGGCATTTGTGGCTGTGAGAGCCAGGTGAGGTGAGGTGAGGAGGACGGTGGCAGGGACGGTGGCAGCAGCTTTTCCCTTTGCTGCAGACACCAAGGGGGCTGTGAAGACAGACAGGCCCAGCAGGGTTGCTATGGGAACGCTTCCTGATTGCAACGGGACTCTATTAGTGTGTGAAGGACAGAAGGCAGCACCCTGAATCCTTTCTACCTTACCCCCTCCCTCCCTTAGCCTGGGATCCACTCCAGGGCAGGCAGCCTTGGGCCTCTGAAGGGCTGGAGAAGGAACGGAAATTGACAGAGGTTGCTCAGGGTCTGGTCTCTGGCACTTGATAGACAACTGGTGAGAGCTTAGCTCAGACACGATTTCCAGATAGCTCTGGCTGAGGTCCTTTGAGCTGATGGTGCAAGCTACCACGGTGGGAAAAGGACCCACATAGTCGTGCAAATTTGGCCATGAGCTCTGGGAGTTAGTGTGGCCATTTTGATTTGTCAGATAAGGACACTGAAGCTGGAGGGGTTAGGGAATGTTCTTGGGGCTAGAGCTAGTGGCAGAGCCAAGAAAGGGGCTCATACTCCTGGCCGAAGTCCCTAGTGGCCTCCGCCACTGTGAGTGGGCAAAGGCACACAGAGAATTCCACTACGGGAGGCTGGCAATGGGTCCACCATCGACTCCATCCTGTGGAGCTCTTTGGTGGTTTGGAGGCCAACTCTATCTGGGGGTCAGCAAGGGGGAGGCACTTTCCCTGGTCAAAAGCCAAAAAGAAATTACCTATTTCCAATAGGCAAGATGTGGAGATGTGCAGCCAGTTTTCCATCAACAGATTAATAGAATGCCAGGTGCGGTGGCACACAGCTGTACTCTGAGCACTGGGGAGACTGAGGCCGGAGGGTCAGGAGCTCAAGGCCACTCTTAGCAACATAATGAATTCAAGTCCAGCCTGGGTTACACGAAGCCCTGTCTCAAAAACAAAAGCAAAACCAAAAACAAAACAAACCAAAACAACCCAACCAACCAGTACTGGTGGAGCACGTCTTTAATACTAGTCCCTGGGAAGCAGAGGCAGGTGGGTCTCTGTGATTTTTTAAGCCAGCCTGCCCTACATAACAGAGTTCCAGGCCAGCCAGGAACTGTCTCATAAAAAGGGAAGAGAAGAGAGGGATGGAATAGCCAACAAAACAAGCAAGCAAATAGATGATAAAGAGAATTTACTATGGGTTGGAGAGATGACTCACTGGTTAAGGGCACTGGCTGTTCTTGCAGAAGACCCAGGTTCAAATCCCAGTGCCCACATGGCAGCTAACTGTCCACAACTTCAGTTCCAGGGAATCTGACACCTTCTTCTGTCTTATACAGGGATTGGACAGCATGGGTGCACTTACATACATGCAAGCAATACACACATAAACATAAAAAATAAATAATAAAATATTTTTCAAAGAAAAAAGAGCCAGGCAGGGTAGTGCATGTCTTTAATCCCAGCACACAGGAGGCAGAGGCAGGTGGATCTTTGTGAGTTTGCGGCCAGCCTGGTTTATATAGTGAGTTCCAGGACAACTGGGGCTACAGGGAGACCCTGTCTCAAAAAGACAAAAGAAAGAAAATGGAGTTTTATTTAGCCACGAAGAGTGAAGTTATATCATTTACAGGAAAATGGGTGGAACTGGAAAGCATGTTAAATGAAACAAGGCAGACTCAGAGAGACAAATACCATGTTTTCCTTCATATGATGAATCTAGATTTATATATATATATGAGAAATGAAAGCAGAAGGGACTAGAGGCAGGGGAGAAGGCAATTAGGGAATCAGTATAAGCAAAGTATAATGATGCATTGATTATGAACTTGACTATGAAATCACATATAAACATATTATAATGAAACTCATTATTTCGTATAATTACTAAAATAATTAATTTATGAAAAAAGAAAAATGTTCTGTTCTGTGCTTGGCCCGCTTGGCTCACTATAGTCCTTGATGACAAATGTTATGATGGGACCTCAGGGAGAAAAGTGGCCATAGCTATGAGGCCAAGGATCAGAGTAACTGCAAAGAGCCCTCAGCAGGCATGGCGCCATCGGCCATCTCCGTCAGGACTAGGCCATACTTTGCACAGAGCCAAGCCACTTCTGTTATTGGAGCTTATCCTTTAGCAGCTGCATGGGAACCCTCTCCAAGCCCTGCTGACAGAAGTCATAACCTGCCACCTCCCCAACTCCCTCTGTCACTGTTCTTCAAACACCCTTTGTGTGGTTGTCCCTTAAGTTCTGGGTACCTCTCCCTGGTTCAGGTGAGGAACAGGGCTGCTTCCAGGTAGGGCTCAGTGTAGACCCAATGCTGAGAGTGAGACAGGACTGTCCAAGCCCTTCCTCCTTCCTTTAGGACACCCCTAGCTGCCTGTCAGAAACTCTGCCCTGTCCCCAGTAACATGTAGTGCCTTTCTCCAAGGAGACACCAGAGAGCTGGGCATTGCTGAAACTGGGGAGTCCTTGCAGGGCAGCCAGCCCTCTGGAGGCTTGGTGGACATCTAGCCTCTCATTTCAGAAGTGTGTACACAGAAAGGCCTGGTCTGTCTTCTCTAACCCACAGATAAGTGTTTTTAGGTCATTAAAAACACTCTACATTGTCATTCAGTTCCAGGAATGTTTTTATTTCTTTCTTTATCTCTTCCTTGACCCATTCATTATTCAAGAGTGTGTTGTTTAGTCTCCATGTGTTCTTGTATGCAGGAGGGCTTGTCCTGGTGTTGATGTTGAGCTTTAATGCACTGTGGTCTGACAGGATGCATGAAATTATTTCAATCTTTTTATTTTTGTAGAGGTTTCTTCTGTGTCCCAGGATGTGGTCGATTTTGGAGAATGTTCCGTGGGGTGCTGAGTAGAAAGTGTATTCTCTGGTATTAGGATGGAATGTTCGGTAGAGGTCTATGAGGTCCATTTGGTGTATCATATCGTTCAGTTCAGATGTCTCTCTGTTTATTTTTTGTCCTGTTGACCTATCCAAAGGACTCAGTGGGGTATTTAAATCTCCCACTATGAGGTGTACTGGGGTTAGTCTGTGTGACTTGTTGGGTCACTTGGAGAATTGTCTTTTATAAAGTTTGGTGCACCAGCAAATTGGGCATATATTTCATAAATTGTGAAACTTTCTTGAGTGGATGATGTTCTTGTCATTTGATAAAATGTTAATGGCCTCTTCTTTGTCTCTTTCTGAATCTTTTACGCTTATGTAAGTCTATTTTATACCGAATATTAAAATAGCAACACATTGCTTTTTTTTGGTACCAATTTGCTTGGAATATTTTTTTCCAGCCCTTCACTTTAGGTGCCTGGCCATGTATCCTGATGTGAGGGTATAGATGTGTGCTTCTTCTTGTTAGACAGCATATATCCATGGATATCTGTTTTCCTAATCCAATCTATCCAGTCTATGTCTTTGGATTGGGAATTGATCCAGTAATATTTAGGTATGGCTGCATAGTGTTTTGTTTGTGTAGCACTGGTTCTCTGCTAGTAGAGATCAAAAACCCTGTGGGAGCACACATACAATTTCAGGCCACTCTCAATTTTGACAAGGGGGCCGAAGAAACCAACAATTGGAAGAATAAGACAGCATCTTCAGCAACGTGGTGTTGCAAAACTGGATCACACTTGTAGAAAGAAAAAATTAAACCCCACCTCTCGCCCCTGTACAAAAGTCAACTCCAGATGGATTAAAAGCCTCAACGTGAAACCCCAAACTCTGAAGGTGATGATAGAAGAAAAAGTTGGCAGCAGACTACAAGACATAGGCATAGGAAAAGACCTAAATCAGACAGCAGCTGCACAAATATAAGGTCGGACAATTTGACAAATGGGACCTCATCAAACTCAAAAGCTTCTGTACATCAAAAAAAAACAATAAAGGAAGTGAAGAGAAATCCCACAGAGTGGGAGAAAACCTTCACTGCAAGATACATCTGACAAAGCATGATTTCCAAAGTATATAAACTACTCAGAAAACAAAGAAAAAAGAAAACAAAATACCCACTCAATAGATGGAGAAAGAACTGAACAGAGACTTCACAAGTGAGGAATTACAGATGTCTGAGAAACACCTCAAGAACTGCTCAACATCACTAATCATTAAGGAAATGCAAATGAAAACCACTTTAAGATATCATCTACTCCAATAAGACTGGCTAGGATCAAGAAAACAAATGATACCAAGGTGCTGGAGAGGTTGTGGGGAAAGGGGAACATCATCCACTGCTGGTGGGAATGTAAACTCGTACAGCCACTATGGGAAAGCAGTGTGGAGAACCCTTGGAAGAACTTGGAATGAAATTGCACCCGACCCAGCCATACCACTCCTGGCATGTACCCTCAAGACTTACGCCACCACAGAGATACAGCAGCCATGTTGATTGCAGCTTCTCTTCACAATACAAGGAGCTGGAACCAACCTAAATGCCCTCAACTGACGAGTGGATAGAGAAAATGTGGAAATCTACACAATGGAGTTTCTATGCAGCATAAAGAAAAGACGACATACAGCTTTGCAGGAAAATGGCTGGAGCTAGAGGACATCATGCTGAGTGAAGTAACACAGTCCCAGAAAAACAAACGACGAATGGTATCCCTCATCTGTGGATGCTAGTGCCAATTACCCAGTTGTAAGTATTTCTTGTGTAAGGGCCCCCTGAGCTTTTGTACAAAGCAGTTGGGCGTAATGCATTGGAACAACAACAACACACAACAGAAAAGACTGCATCAAAGAACTGAACCGAAACAATGAACTTCTGCTCAAAACAGTCAACTTCCCCATGGACAATATTGAGAAAGACTAAGAGATGAAAAGCACGTTTGGCAGAATGCATGAGCTCTGGCGGGGTGGGGGAATGGGCGGGAACACGGGTCTAGATTTGTTAAAAATAAATAAATAAATAAATAAATAAATAAATAAATAAATAAATAAATAAAAACACTCTACAGAGTCACCTGTGCTGCCTGGTCTGCTGCGTGGGAGTCGGTGGGAGCCCTGGTACCACACCCTGTGTTGAAGCCGGATACCTTCATTCCCCCACACAGGCACTGCACTCGGAATCTTGCGATGACCCAGGGCCAGAGCTTGGCTTCTCTGACTTGCTCTCCAGTGGGCCTAGGAAGAATTTTTTTTGAGATAGGTTCTCCCTATAACCCCAGCTGGCCTGAAACTTACTCTGTAGACCAGGTTGGCCTCGATCTTCCAGAGATCCTCCTGCCTCTGCCTCCTGAGTGCTGGGATTAAAGGTGTGCACCACCACACCCAGCAGGATTTCATTTTTAAAATTTATTTTTTTGTGCGTATGAATGTACTGTCTGCATGTAGGTTTGTGCACTTGTGTCGTGCAATGCTGTGGAGGTCAGAAGAGGGAGACAGATTCCCCTGGAACTGGAGTTAAAGATGGGTTTCAGCCACCATGTGAGTGCCGGGGATCAAACCCAGGTCCTCTGCAAGAGCAGTCGGTGCTCTTAACCACTAGGCCATCTCTCTAGCCCCAGGATTTCATTTTTTTAAAAAATTGTACTCTGGAGCATCAACTGTCAAAGCCATGAGGTATCTGGAGGGCAAGGGAAAGGCTATAAACACAGTAGCTGAAGTAGACTGTCCATTAGAGGCCACAGCACTGGCAGGGGAACTATGGTGCCCATTCCTCCCCCTCCTGAAGAGGTTCATGATCACCAACAGAATGAGCATGTGGCATGCTCACATTGTAGGGGAGCAGCCAGGCCACCTTAGGGCCCCTATTTCTGGGTGTACCTATCCTGTCGTCTCTTCTTGGCATTTGTAACTCCCTGACGTCACCCCACTTCTGGACTCTTGATGTACCTGCCCTGTGTGTCTCCTCTTTCTCTTCATCTATTTCCAGAAGCTTAGCACACAGTATGTGCTCAGTAAGTACTTGGGGAGAAGTGAGCCACAAATAGGTCACTCTGTGTAACTGGGGTCCCCTCACATGCCCCTGATGGTTGGTAAGGAGCAGCCATCAGCCCTTGGAGAGGGAGGAAATCCAGGAACCCAGGAAGTGGATGTCCTAGTCCAGGCCACATCCGGTTCATTACCCAGCATCCTCACCTGCCCTATCTGAGACCTTCCTGTGCCAGGCTTCTTCACCTGACTGGCTTCTTCATGCCTGGCTTGACCTAATGGGGCTGCCCATAGCCTCTGCTTGCGTGTCTTTATCTAGATAGAGTGGAGGGATGGTGCTCTGCAGGTATGTGCCAACTCAGAGTCCATTCTCCATGGAGTAGCTGGGCACCTACAGCTGGCAGGAACCCAGACCCTGAGCACACTTGCAGGGCTCGAAGTGGCATTTCTTCCTGCCTCGGGTGCTTGAATGCCGGGAGGGTCCTGGCATATAACCTGGCTGTCAGAGGATTCCATTCAAGTCCCCAGATGAGGCCCCTTAGCCAGAGCTCAGCAGAACTTCCTGGGTTGCAGCAACCCCCTGGGCAGGACCACCTCCCATCCCTACCCTATGTCTGGGCTGTGCCAGAGCCTGTGCAGGAAGGGGTTTTCACTTCTGGAACACTCCCTGGATCTTCTTTAAAAGCATTTTAACTGAAGTATAACCACCAAGCAGTTAATTGCATGTTTAAAGCATACTGCTTGGTAAGTTTTGATACATGTACACATGGCAAAACCACTGCCACTAACTCAAGATAACAAGCAGCTCACCCTCCCACAGGGTCTTCTGTTCTGTTCTCCTGCTCCCGCCATCTCTCTGGGACCATGTCCATTTGCGTTCTGCCACACAAATGAATTTTTATTTCTAGAGTTTTACATAATTCTGGGCTCTCCCACTTAGTAGGATAATTTCTAAATCATGTCCTAGGGGGTATCAGCAGTGTATCCTTCCCTCTGTGTGCGTGTCTCTGCATGTTCATGTGTGCGCAGATACCTGTGTGCATGCTAACAGAGGTCAGAGGAGGATGTTGGATGTCCTGCCCTATCATTCTATCTTATTCCTGTGAGACAGGGTCTCACTGCACCTGAAACTGGGACCATCAAGCCCCAGGGATCCTCTTGTTTTTGCTTCTCACGGCTCCGGGAGTATGAGCCTTTGTGTAGCAATGTCCAGACTAAAAATTATTTTTATTGAGAATTTCACTCCCAACTCCTCCCAGATCTACCCCTACACCCAACATGATCTCTTTCTCTCTGTCTCTCTGTCCTTCTGTCTGTCTCTGTCTGTCTGTCTCTCTCTGGTCCTTTTTTTTTTTTTTTGTCTTTTTGAGACAGGGTCTCCCTTTAATCCCAGCTGGCCTGGAGCTCGCTATGTAGACCACACTGGCTTTGAACTTACAGAGATCCACATGCTTTTGCCTCCCAAGTGCTGGAATTAAAGGTGTGTGCCACCACGCCCGGCCCAAGACAGTTCTTAGCCACCTTATGGGTGCTGGAAATCGAACTTAGGTCCTCTGTAAGAGCAGCCAGTGCTCTTAACTGCTGAGCCATCTCTCCAGCCCCACTCTGGCACTCTGGTCTTTTTTAGACGGGGTATCCCTGTAGCCCCAGCTGGCCTGGAACTCACTATATAGATCAGTCTGGCCTTGAATTCAGAGATCTGCCTGACCCTGCCTGCCTCCTGAGTGGTGGGACTAAAGGCATGCACCACCACACCCAACTCTTTCTCTCTCTTTTTTTTAAAAATTATTTTCTTTATTGCATGTTGTCTTTTCTGTTGCAGGAACTGTAGTCTTTTTTTTTTGTCTTTTTGAGACAGGGTCTCCCTGTAGCCCCAGCTGTCCTGGAACTCGCTCTGTAGACCAGGCTGGCCTTGAACTCACAGAGATCTGCCTGCCTCTGCCTCCCAAGTGCTAGGATTAAAGGCGTGCGCCGCCATACCCGGCTCTTCCTCTCTCTTTTAAGCAATCCATTGACTTTAGTTTGTGCTGCCCATGCACTTCTGAGTGCGTGGCCATCCACTGGAGTATGGTCAGCTTACCAGAAACCACGCTCTTAAAGACAACTGATTCTTCCTTCCCCAGCAGCCACAGCTGTTCCCTAGCTCCTCAGATCGGGGTGAGGGCACACGACTCCTTCACACTCCATGCTAGAATGTTGACTTTTCAATGTGGGTTCCGGGATCTGAATCCAGATCTTCATGCTCGCATACCAAGTGCTCTTTCCCACTAAGCCATCTCTCCAGCCTCCAGTGTATCTTCTACTGCCCAATGGACATGATTTCATCCTTGTGTATTTATGGTGTGTCTACACCATGGTGTGTTTACTGTGTGGCTACATGGTAGTGCGCAATCATATGACTACCATTGTGAGTGTACAGCATGACTACACTGCAGTTTTCTTTTCTCCTGACATGGAACATAGATATTTAGTGTGGGACAGCAATCCTGGACTCAGACCTATCTTGAGCATGTGCAGGCTACCAATCTGCTTAGCGCACTAGGTGGAGCAAAGGACGCAGAGCACGCTCCGTTTTCAGCTAGCATGCGCTCGGACGTCACTAGTGGGCTTGTCTGCATGCTCCTTTTCTGATACGCTCCACGAGTTGGGATGACGCTTGATGGTGTGGAGGTCTAGGATTGGGCACTGGGAGGTCATATCACACGATGTAGGGACTGCCTGTCCCAGACCTATATAAGCTGCCTGTTGCATAGAATAAACAGATTTCCACCCTCTGATGTGGTTACTGTTGTAACCCCACATTGTGCCTCTTCAGCCTGTTCAATTGCAGGACTGACACTCCCGCAATTTAGGCTCTTTGACACAAGAGCGTGTCAGTATTTGGTTACCCATAAAGGTGCTATGAATATTCACCCACCAATCTCTGTAGGGACAGCCCTTGTCATTTCTCTTGGGTAAATATAAGGTTAAGGTGCCTGCATCATATGGTCAATGTATGTTTAGCTTTTTAAGAAATTGCCAAACTGTTCTCCATGTGTACGTATCACTTTACATTCGTTGTCACCAGCAGCACTGGGTTCCAGTCCCTCCACACCCTGACAGCACTTGGTCATAAGTTCTCCTCATTTCCTTAAAAATGAGTGATGCTGAACATCTTTCTATATGCTTGTTGGCTCTTTGTGTACTCTGATGGTTAATCCTGGCGTCAACTTGACTGGATCTGGGATTGACTAAAATGAGAAGGAGACTTTTGGATCGGATCATTTGAAACTGGCAGACCCACCTTAAATGTGGGCGTTACCTTCTAATGGCAGCCAGTATAAAAGGCAGAAGGGAGGTCTCCCCTTTTGCTGCTTGCTTTCTGACTGGAGGATTCGTCTTGCCACTATAACCAACTCACTGTAACCATTCTGTTTCTTGTTTTGTTTTGTTTTTGTTTTTGAGACAGGGTCTCCTTGTAGCCCCAGCTGGCCTGGAACTCACTACGTAGATTAGGCTGCACTTGAACTCACACAGATCCACCTGCCTCTGCCTCTCGAGTTCTGGGATTAAAGGGTGTGCCACCACATTTGGCCAATTCTGTTTCTTTAGAGAACCTAATACATGTACTTTCCTCTGTGAAATGTTATTCAAATAGTTTGTCCATTTAAAAATATGGATTTGGATTTGGGGGCTGGAGAGATGGCTTGGTGATTAACAGCATTTGCTGCTCTCGCAGAGGACTCACATTCAGTTCCCAGCACCCACATCGAGTGGCTCACAGCTGCCTATAACTTTAGTCTTTTGCATACTTTTGCATGCAAATATTCAACTGCTCTAATATCATTTATTAAGAAGGTTGCTGTATTGTAATTAGAATTGCACTTGCATTTTGTCAAAGGTAAGTTGCTCACATATGTGAGGCTAGACTCCCTATCCTTTTCAGTGAGCTATTTTTCTGTCTTCTCACCAGTACCATAGTCTCTTTATCTGCACTGGTAAACTCTATGATTAGTTCTAGTGGATCTTTTATAGTTTTACTGGATTTTCTATATAAATGTTCATGCCATCTATAAGTAATGAACATTTTATTTCTTTTCATTCTGAATTCCTTTTATTTCTCATTCTTGCCTGACTTGCTGAGCCAAACCTCCATTATGCTGGGGAATAACAGGATGAGAGTGGGCACCCCTGTCTAGTCCCTGGTCTCTGGGGAGGACATTCAGTCTTTCACCATTAACTATGTCAGCCATGGGTTTCGGTACAGGCCTCTTGCTGGGTTGAGGAAGTTCCCTTCTAGTTCTGATTTCATGACAGTATTTATAATAAATAGAGGTTGATTTTGCCAAATGGTTTTCCTGTTACTATTGAGATAATGTTTGAGATTTGCTAATATGATAAATTATATTGATTACTTTTCTAATAGGAAATCAACTTTGCATTTTGGAGATAAGTCACACTGGTCATAATGTGTTATCCTTTCTACAAACTGCTGGATCCACCTTGCTGAAGTTTCTTCAGGGCTTTTTCATTTATGTTCTTGAGAGAAATTGTTCTATAGTTTCCTTGTCATGGAATTAATCCATGGAATACATACTTTTTCATATTTTGAGAGCTTCAAGTGCATAGAGTTCACTAATAAAGGCGGGGCTCCCGGAATTTACTTCTATGTAATTACAATTTCCTTCCTAGGTAGCCATATTCAGTTTACCTGTTCGTGAGTGATTTTAGAAACCTATTTTATCACAGCTGCTAATTTATAGGTATAAGATTCCCTTAACTTTCTGATATCTGTACAGTTTGTAGTGATGTCTCCTTTCTCATTTCTGTTGTGAATTAGCCTCCGTTCTTTCCTGCTACACTAGTCTTGCTGGAGTGCTGTCAGTTTTCTTGATCTTCCTATTTCATTCTCTTCTTCTATCATTTTTATTTTTTTTTTATTGGCTATTAGTATCTGAGGAAAGAGGGCCCTCCGCCCTCAAGGTAAAGACTGAGCAGGCAGCAGCTGGACTCCCACACTCAATGCCAGTGGACTTTCTTGTGTCTCTGGGTTTCCTGGATCCCCATTACCTCTATCACCTCTTCTTCCAGGGTGATAAAGCCGAGATAAATAAGTTCTTTCTAAAGCATTTTCCACCGATGTATCTGTCCATCAATCCATGTTTCAAGGATGATGCCATCTGCTCTGGGAAATTCGGGTTTGGAGATAATTCTTCAGGATCTTTCAGAGACTCAGTAAATCTTGCTCTCTTGACTCAGTAAATTTCCATTCAACCTCGGTGGGTTTCCTGTCCACAGGATCCACTAGCTTGACCTGGGGGTGGAGCAAGGGGGGATTCACTAGGGATCATTGTCTCTGGGTGACCCTTGGTCTTGCCAATGTAGCGGTAATGGGTGTCTAACCCCTCCAGGACAACCCAGTTCTGCTGACAGATGACTTGGACCACTTTGCTCTGCTTCTCCACATCCTTGCCTTCTAAGATTTCCACCATATCTCCACAGAATAAGTGCCAGTCCTCATCAGAGATGGGTTCCACCACCACTGGGTGCTGCCTTATCCATGGGGGGGGGTCTTCCTCTGGCCTGCCAGGGAGCCTGGTCTGCTCATCCCATAGCAGTAGTGGGGGGGGGTGCAAAGTGGCTTTGGATGCTAAGGCCAGCAAGGCAGAGAGACACATGGCTAGATGCTGTGAAAAATCTTACCAATGAAAGACTCAGAAACTTTCCTTGTCAGCCAAACACGCCTCACCAGGCCCCTCCAACCTTTCAGTAAAGAGAAACCCGAGGAGGTGACTGTTCCCCAGCCACAGGGAGGGCAGTCTCCCTCCTCTCCTGCCTCTTGATGTGCTCAGGCCCTACAGCCATAGCACATTTCCGACCCTCCACAGAGGAGGGTTAAACCCCTGTACCCTCTCCATTTTTATCTTTTATACTTCATTGATTTTTTTTTTTTTACTTTGGTCTTTGTTGTTTCATTTCCTTTGCTTACTTTGGGTTTCACTTGATATTTTCTAGTTTCTAAAGGTATAACTGAGGTCCTTGGTTTGAAATTTTCTTCCCTCCTCTCCCCCAACTCTTGTTTTTTGTGAGTCACGGTCTTACTCTGTAACGCAGGTGGGCCTAGAACTTGTTATCTACTTTCTATATAGTCCATGCTGGACCACTGAACTTACAACAACCCTCCTGCCTCAGCCTCTGGAATACTGGGATTATAATCGTGAACTATCACACCAGCTTCTTTCTTTTCAATGTTAAGCATTTGACTGCATCTGCAGCTGAGCCCAGCCCAGGAGTCTCACATTATCTCAGAAACTCTGGCTTATTACATCTTCATTTTTATCCAGTTTAAAATTCTGTTTTTTTCTTTTGATTTCTTCTTTGATTCAAGCAGTACTAGTATTTTACTTAGGTTCCAAATGTTTGAGGATTATCCTGAGATTCATGTTTCCATATGGTCAGAGACTATGTTTTTGTCTTGTTTTTAAAATGTATTTTTAGCTGGGCGTGGTGGCGCATGCCTTTAATCCTAGCACTTGGGAGGCAGAGGCAGGCGGATCTTTGTGAGTTCAAGGCCAGCCTGGTCTACAGAGTGAGTTCCAGGCCAGCTGGGACTACAGGGAGACCCTGTCTTGAAAAGACAAAAATAAAAAAAAAATGTATTTTTATTATTTTCATGTTTGAGTGTTTTGCTTACATGTATATGTGTTCCATGAGTGCACTATGCCAGCAGAGGTTAGAAAAGGGCACTGGATCTCCTATAACTGGACTGTTGTTAGTTGCCATGTGGCTGCTGGGAACCAAACTTCTGCAAGAGCAGCCAGGGCTCTTAACTGCTGACCACCTCTTCAGCCCCAAGAACATTTTGTACAACTCACTCTATCTTGATAAAATAGTCTATGAGCATGAGGAAAAAATGTTTATTCTGCTGTTGTTGATATTCAGTAAATTGTAATGAAGTCAAATTATCTGATAATATACCTCAAATTTCCTATACCTTGGTCTTTCTTTCTTTTCTTTCTTTTCTCTTCTTTCTTTCTTTCTTTCTTTCTTTCTTTCTTTCTTTCTTTCTTTCTTTCTTTCTTCTCTCCTTCCTTTCCTTCCCTCTCTTCACTTCTTTTTCTTTTAGACAGGGGCTCCCTGTAGCTCCAGCTGGCCTGGAAAACTTATTATGTAAAGTAGGCTGACCTCAATCTCACAGGGATTCTCCTGCCTCTGCTTACTGGGTGCTAGGATTAAAGGCATCTGCCACCATGCCCAGCACTGTCAGACTTGTTCCTCCGCCTTTTATTGAGGCTAATTTCCACCATTATGCCTTCAATTTCTTTTCTTCTGCAAAGTCTAATCTTCTGCTAATGCAATGTAGTACACTTTTCATCTCCCGTACCAGTCTCCACTGGCCTTTGATTGAAGTTTGACATCTCGTGTCTCTGTTATTTGAACCTGTGGGACACAGTACTTGCAATAACCATTTTGAATATCGTTTTTGGTTAATTCTGTGTTGATTCGGTTTTGAAGGCCACTTCCTCACTGTGGGTCACACCCCATTTCTTTGCATGCCTGGACATTTTTATTTGACATTTTAAAAACGTTATCTTATTGCATATTGGTTATTTTTGTTGCTGCAACAGATACTGAGCCTTGTTCTGAGATGCTGTTAAGTTTCTCGGAATCTGTTTAAGTCCTGTGGGTCTTGCTGTCATGATCTAGTATGCTGCTCTGGACAAGTGCTCAATCTAAGGCCAACTGTTCCCCACCATCAGGCAAGGCTTTTCTGACTCAGCGTTACTGGTCACCAAATGCCCCCCCCTTCAAGATTACAAAGCTTTTCAGTTCAGTAAATGGAGACAGACATCCCTGGCCTGTGTGAGCACTGGTCCTGTCTCCCTTTAGACTGAACCTCTCACGGGGTTGGAGCAGTTTCCTGGGATGTGTGCAGCAGCCATGTGCAGGGTGGCATTGATGGGTCCCTCCATGCATCTCCAGTTTCCCTCCCTCAGTGGCTGTGTTTTTTGATAGCCCGTCTGATGAACGCTAACCATCTTGTGCTTCCTCTGAGCTTGTGTCTATCACGTCCACTCGGGAAGCCTTCTGAGATGGGTCTTGCCTCCATTCCCGTTTTCCTCCCTAGGATTTTATAAGGCAGAAGGAAGTGGCAAGTGGAGTGCTTTGTTGTCTGTCTCTCAAGGACCACGTGCCTGCCTGACATCCAACATCTTGAAAACCACTATCTCAACTTGATTGAACATACAAGCCCCCCCCCCCCAGCTGGATGGTGGCACCTTTGGGTTGTGTGGGTTTGGGCACAACTGCTTGCAAATTGGTTTTACATGAAGGATGCTTGTACTCATAAATTATTACTTATTGTTAAAAAATGAAAAAATAAAGTAATGAAAAAAGAAAAGAGAAAAAAATAAAAGAATTTTTGAAAAAAAAAAAAAGAAAACCACATCTCCTATATCTGCCTAGTTCTTGGGGTTATATCTGACAAAGGAAGCAGAAGCCTGTGACTCCATCCTGGCCAAAAGATGAAGCATCCCCTCTTTTAAAAGCAAGGGTTAGGTACCTTCTGCTTTTAAAGTGTGACCCCATGTAAAGCCCTCTCCAGATTGCACCCCCAAGCTCCCAAAACATAGGAGGTTGTTTGTGGTGGTGATGGGGATATGTATCCAGCAATTCCTAGAGAAAGGAGGATGTGTGATATGGGACAGGCTACTGGGTACCTGAGATAATTGGGGGGATTCTCTGGACAGAGGCAAGCCAGAATATGACACCAGGTGTGTGTGTGTGTGTGTGTGTGTGTGTGTGTGTGTGTGTGTTATGGATGGCAAGATAACAGCCTAGAACCACTGGCTACAGAGGACAGTGTTCTCCTAAACTGGGGAAACAGACTAAGAGCTCACAAGCACAATGACAGGTTAGGAAGGCTAAGAACCGACTCACCCAGGTGGGGGTGAGATACAGTAATAATGGGTTGAAGGCTGACTGCAATGAGTTATGTCAAGAGGGGTCTGGAACTATGCTCACAACAGCCATGTCATCACCAGCCTACCCTGCCCTCCCTATGCCCAGTCATTCATGCTTTGGGCATTTGATACTGGTTACCTTGTTTGGTGCAGATAGGTCACTAAGGGTCACTTTTGGGCTTCCTAAGTTACTACAGGTAAAGTGTGTCCAGACAGGTGAAGCTGTCCCTTGCCGTGGGATGGTGGAGCTGCATCACCCAAGAAATCAGGAACGTGTGCCACAAACCATGTCTCCTCTCTGAGTGGAGTCTTCTTGCCTCTGAAGTAAGACTTGAAATGGTGGTCTTGATAGAAAAGCTCTCTCTGGGTTCTGTCTGGTGTCAGCTGCAGTGAGTATTTAGAAAAGCTGTGGATCGTGGTTCCCAGTGTGGGGCACCATCAGCATGTGATTGAGTACAAGTGGCAGAGTGTGCTTTTACATGAGTTGTGCAAGAGACTAAGAGTGGCGACACGTGCATCAGAGTCCAAGGCTGGGGCTGGGACTCCCAAATCCCTCCAGCTCTCCAACTGTCACAAGAATGTGGCAGCTGGGGTTAAGCTGGGTGCTAATCCGGCTTTGATGCTGACCCTCTGACCATACAGGGCGTGGGGTCAGGACCACCCACTTTGGCTATAGATGAAATAGAGTTGAAACCCCTTGAAGGCTGGAGTGCTCTGAGACTTAAGAGAACCTGTCTGTGGGTCTCCCTGGTGGGGCTTCTGGAAGATACAAAGGGCCAGCTGTATGCCGTTCCTATAGCAGAGGTCTGCTGGGCACCCAACACCACCAGGGCTGTACGAGGTACAGAGTAGGGGTCCCTGCCCTCAGAACCCAGATGGTATGATTGGCATACAGATTAGGAAGGACAGAAAGGGGCTACCACAGGAAGGGAGCTGAGTCACAAGGGCACTGAAGGGACAGGATGAAGACAGAGGGAGTGAGGGAGGGGTGAGTGAATGACATGGGGAGAAGGATTCTGGCAACGGGAGCACACAGAGCCTGGATGCTTGGGGAGCACCAAGGTGGCTATGACTATCCGGGGAAGCAGCCAGAGCTGCCCAGGGCCGTCCAGGATGCTACCTGTTCTCAGCAAGGTAGTTTGAAGGTTTTGGCAGAAGGGTGATGTGATGTGACTTTGGCTGAAAAAGGTAGAGATGTGGTGGCCACATCAGGGGCAGGGAGCCCAGAGAGGCCCAAATCTGGCAGAACCTCCAAGAGCAAAGGCAGACGGGGGGGGGGGGGCCGAGCCAGCCAGCCAAGTGGAGAGAAGAGGCAGAAAACTGGAAGGTAGAGCCCTAGGCCTTGCTGACAGATTCAATATGGGAAGGGGGCTGAGGAGATTCTGGGCCAGCAGCTACTGAGTCTGGGAAGGCCTGGCAGGGACAGGTCTGCGGCAGGAGATGTGTGGCACCTTTACATGGGAAATACCACACGAAGGAGCTGGATATAGAAACTTGAGCCCAGAGCAGTGATCGGTCAGAATTATCAGTGCATGTAGAGGAAAGCCCAAGCCTGCTGGGTCTGTAGAACACCAGATGTAGAGCTGGGAAAGAAAGATCGGGGGCAGAGGAGCCCAGCAGCAGGTGCCATTGGAGGGCAGCAGTGATGGTGGTAGAGGTAGGATGAGTGGAGGGTTGCTGCAGACTGAGATGGGAGACTCCAGAAGCCTGGGAACCAGGGAGTCATTTGAAACAGAAGCTTGGGGGTTAGGGGACAAATACGTGGTGCTCTAGGGGCTCTGCTTTCAAAGGAGCCAAGACATGATTGCTGGGGTGGGAAAAGGGCTAGGCAGAGGCACTGGCTAGGGCCTAGGAACTGAGATAGCCTGAGAGTTTGTGGGGATGGGGAGGGGCTCTGTGGATTGTGATTCCAGAGGAGACAGGAATGACCTGAGCTGGTAGAAAGCAAGTGGTGGAGGGGAATGGGTGGCAGGACTGCAGCAAGTGGTCAGGAGAGGCAAAGGCACTCAAGGTGTCTGGGGCCACAGTCACACCTGCATCACCATTCTGCACCATGTAATAGGCAGGGGGTAGCACTCAACTAGGGCTGGGTTTGTGCTGGGGAAGACTCCCACATGGAGCCAGGCCTGGCCCCTGAGGGGTGCAGGTCTAATGGAAATGTGATGGCCATGCTATCTGGCCTTCGGGTGTGGAGTGGAGCTGCAAAAGGCCAGCAGTTGTGAGTCATGACATGTCCACTCTGTATCCTTGGCAGGGGTGGCAGAACAAGGGTCTCAGCCTTAGGTTTCTCCACAGCAGAGGCCCCACCTCTTAGCACAGGCCTGCTGAGGTTAAAAGTGCAGCCCAGGCAAAGACCTGGAAAAAGAGGCAAAGCTTTGTCCCTCCCCCTTAGCTGGGGGAGGGGCTGTGGGCACTCTTCTGGAGGTTGGAAAACCTGGGGGCTAAGGGAGAGCAGCCAGAGGTAGGCAGGCTAGTGGAGATGCAGACAGCCATGGCCTCCTCCTGCCAGGCCATCCCCCAGAGGGCAGCACAGCATCACCTCTGACCACACTGCTCCTCTGGCCAGCTGAAGATCACCAACCTGACTGGCCTGGAGCTTGCTCCCTAGGCCTCTGTTTTCTGTCTCCTTAGTTTGGAGCAGGTGCAGGCCAGAAAGCTCCATGCATGTCACCTTGGACCCTCCGCGGGACTATGAGGTCACCACTTGGGCTGGAGCAACTTGCCTAAAGCCACACAGCCAGCAAGGGAGGGAGTGGGCCCGCTCCTTTCACTGGCTGCTCCACTTGGCCCTGCCCCACCTTTCCAAGTCCCCAGTGCAGCCAGTGATCTTGAAGCCTGTTTGTCACTCCAGAACTGGGACTTCGCCTGTCAGGTCAGGCCTGCCTCACACTGACCAGTCTGGGTGTCAGGCCCAGGATGGCTGTCCGCATGGCTGGGCAGAGAGGAATAGACCCTGGCTTGGCAAGACCTCCTATGAGCAGCAGAGTTGCTCTTGTCCTGTATCTGACCTTCTCTCTTGCCCTCCTGACACCATGTGCGTGTCTACCTGAGTCAGTGAGAGAGTACAGTTCCTGCCTATGCAGCCACAAGCTCCATGGAGCACAGTCCTTGACAAATTGGTGATTGGGCTGTGTATGTGTGTGTGTGTGGGGGTATCTGACTGCTCAGGACACCTTACGTTTTGGGCTGGGTCTTCAGACCAAGGTACCCTTGTTCCCACCTTGTGCTAACACCTCCTAGCTGGTCTGATCTGTAGAGGGCAGGAGGTTGGTGTGCATAGAGCAAGAGCCAAGGAGAAAAGACATGGAGACAAAGGTGTATGGGAGATGGGCACAGGTGACAGGAGAGGGGAGCAGGGTTAACAGGAAGCGCAGAGCAGAAGCAGAAGCAACTGCAGGAGCCGAAGGAGAGGTGAGGAGCAGGGCTCTGAGGAGCTGGAGGCCCAACTTGGCTACTGGGTAGGTTTATCATTTACAGGCTATTAATTGCTGGGAAGAGATTGCAGCTGGAAACCGTCTCAGTGCCAACTAAATGCTTCAAAGCAAACCCTATCTGAGAAGGACTCTCGGGAACAAAGGCTCCACGTAAACATCTCCCGAGGTGTGGAATCTCTGGGTAACTCAAGGACCTCACATTCAGACACCAGAGTTGTGAAACCTGAATACCTGAGTAGGTTATTTAACCGTCTTCTGTGCTTGATGGCAGTGGAATGTGGTCTTACCAAGCATGAGTCATCAGAGCAGCACCTAGGAAAATACCCAAGTCACCCCAATTACACCATTATCAATGGATGCATCGCTCTGCAACCCAACCCAATGAAACTGGAGAGAATGCCAGCTGGGTCGGGCCTGAAGGAATCCAACTCTTGGCAAGGGATGCCTGCCTGGCAGCAGCCTCTGCAGTCATGCCAAGCCACAAGCCCTGTGTGGTCGCTGTGCGCAGAGATGTCGGCCCCATTTCACAGTCCTGGAAACTAAGGCCCACTAGGGCTCAGTCCTCCCCTGCAGCTCCAATCTACTTGAAGCTGTGGCTACTGGTGGCTGGGGTACTGAGATGGGGGAATACCACAGGAGACTGCCACCTCGACCACTGGAATAGTGACCAAAGAGCATCTACTGTGTTGGCATCTCAGGAGCTGTGTGGGGAACACTTCATTAATGAGTACCAATGCTTTTGCTTCATAGATGGCTAGGACAGCTCTAGGTGACCAGGGTCTGTGACTGTCCCGTGGTGATGGCTGCTTCTGTCTCCAACTGAAGATAAAACAAGTGGACCCCAGGAACGTGCCCGGCTTTGTGATCCTCATGTGCACACCATGTCCACCTGTACAGACTGTGCAGTGTTCCTACTTCCAATGTCCTGCAGCAGTGAGCCTGGCCTGGTGGAGAGAGGACCCAGCTACAGCTGGCCCACCCACGAGCCAGTAGCGTTCCTTGCTCTTAATCAGTAAGATATGTTTCTGGAATAAAAACCACATCAGCATTTTCATTTTCAAGTTCAGACAAGGTTTTTTTTTCCCCCTTCCTAATTTTCCCTTCACTTGGGCGAGGCTAATCCTCCTACTTGACTGACACATCTTTAGACTCAGCCACACACTTAAAGCACCAAAAAGTCAATGACGAGAGCCCAGGGAGACTTCTTCCTTGAGTTTTTCAGATTTCAGTAATACCACAGCCCATAATTACCAATGTGAAATTTTTAAAAAAGTGATTCCAAAATTGAAGAGAAGCCCATTCTTGCCACCAGTCTGAGCACACTCAGATGAAAGGTACAGCAGGATGATCCCTGTCCTCCCTTCCCAGGGATCCACCTTGGGGAGCAGTCAGGGTTGGCAAAGAGAGAGGCCCCCAGACTCTAAGTTCTGCAAGTGCTGCAGCTAGTCACAAAAAGATGAGCCGACCAGCATAAAAAGAAGCAATGAGTGGAAGTGGGAAGGGGAGGGCGTCTGGAGCACCACGCAGACCCAGGTGAGTGGAAGTGGGAAGGGGAGAGCGTCTGGGGCACCACGCAGACCCAGGTGAGTGGAAGTGGGAAGGGGAGGGCGTCTGGAGCACCACGCAGATCCAGGTGAGCGGCAGCTCAGGAGACACCACTTACAGCCACAGAGGATGGGGGGGGGGGTCTGGAGAGGTTTTACCATGGTGACAGAGTAAATATTAGTGTTTCCTCCCTCTGTGGTTTCTGAGTATATTCAAATTAAAAGTCTCTGCTTCTACCAACTGAACCTGACTTACATTTTTTAAGAATTGGGGGTGGGGGTAGACTCAGTGTAATAAATTGGGGGGGGACGACATTTGTTCAGGAAAGTTTCCAAGAAGTAACACTTAAGCAGAGTCAGAATTAGCCAGGTGAAAGGGGGAAAGATGGTTCTAGTGGCATTCTGAATAGCGTGATTCCTCACTGTGGGGCCTGTTTCAGGCACTGCTGGATGTTTACAGCTGGGCCTGGTCTACTAAATGTCAGTGATTCCCTTGATTTCAAGGGACAATTCCTACTCCCAAACATTTCCAGGTGCCCCCTGGTGGTAGTACAGAGCACTACCATGGAAGAACTGTGTGCCTGAGTGGCAGGAATTGAGGAATGATGGTTGAGATGAGTAGCAAAGGCAGGTAGCAGGTAAATCATAACTAGACGTGGGGAAGGGAACGACAGTGGCAGATTTGTACTCTAGGTGCATTAGAGGGAGAGAAGAGTCAACAATTTTCTTTGTGACAAGATAAATCACAAATTCAATTTAATACAGACAGGGCAATCTGGATCTTCTATTCATTTGTACATTTTGTGTGTGTTTGCTTTATTGCCTTTGTTGTTCTTGTTGTTGAGATAGGGTCTCCGTATAGCCCCAGCTGCCCTGGAACTCACTATGTAAACCAGGCTGGCCAAGATCTCATGGAGATCTACGTACCTCTGCCTCCTGAGCCCTGAGACTAAAGTTGTGTACCACACACAGGGCCCTCATTTGTACGTTTTAATAATCAAAAATTTTTTTTGTCTTTTTGAGACAGGGTCTCCCTTTAGTTCCAGCTGGCCTAGAACTCACTCTGTAGACCAGGCTGGCCTTGAACTCACAGAGATACACCTCTGCCTCCTGAGTGCTAGGATTAAAGGTGTGCGCCACTATGCCTGGCTTAGATCTTTCTTTTGTAAAAAATATTTTGTTATTTTTTTACAAGTATGAGTGAATTGCCTGCATTGTATGTGTGTATGTATGTATGTATGTATGTATGTAAAGTGCACCCATGTGGTACAATAGCCATGGAAGTCAGAAGAGGGAATCAGAGCCCCTGGAACTGGAGTAATGGATGGTTGGTAGCTGCCAGGTAAGTGCCAGTGATCTTAACCGCTGAGCCATCTCGCCTGCCCCAATAATCAGATCTTTCACAGAAGTCACTCATTTCATCTAAGCCATCACTTCTGGAGAGGTACAAAGCTGATTAATTACTGCCTCATTTTCCTTTCTGTGACTGTAGGATTTATGATGTCCCATTTTCCATTACCATCACAAATTTATGAGTTTTTATTTCTTATCAGTCTAGCTACATCTATCAGTTTTGTAATACCTGCCTTTTAACCTTGTCTTTCATTAGCTCAGGTTGTCTAGCTTTTCATGGTGATGACCACTGGTTTTAACACTCTTTTTTTTTTTAATTTATTTATTTCTGTATGTGTATGAATGTGCTGTCTGCATGCAAGTCTGTGCACCTGTGTCGTGAAATGCCACGGAAGTCAGAAGAGGGTGTTGGATTCCCCTGGAACTGGAGTTCTGGAATTGGAGTCTCAGACGGTTCTCGGCCGCCATGTGGGTGCTGGGGATCGAACCCGGGTCCTCTGTAAGAGCGGTCGGCGCTCTTAACCGCTAGGGCATCTCTCCAGCCCTTAACACTCTTTTTATGTGATACTTCAGAGCTCCAAATTTCCTCAGGTACAATTTCAGTTGTGTTCTTCTTAACTATGTGTTCTCAATTTGCTTTTAGTTTCTTCTTTGACCTGTATAGGTTATGTATGTGTGCTTTAAAATGTTGAAAAATATAGTTCTTCCCAGACATCTTTGCATTATAGATTTGAATTCTGTTTATGAACTCATTTTATTCTGTATAATTAAACATAAAAATAGTTAGGACAAATTCTAAGTGAAATGAATTGTACACTGTGGAAGAACATGGAAGAGTACTATTTCTAAACATCAAAAATATGTTTAATGCAGTAGGAACTACATTTTTCTCTATTCTGATTCTAGTGAAATCACTTGAATGCTGCAATCTTTCTAAAGTATCTCCATAATCCATTCAAAATGCATCACTTCAAAGCATAGAAACACAAGTTGCAAGAATTTAAACACAATTTGAAATGCTGATAATAGATTTCTTTTGGGAACATGTAAATTTAAACTGAGATGACAAGTAGGCTAAACAAGAACCGAAGGAACCTGGAACAGGAGCTCTCAGATGGCCAAGGCCTAAGCATACTGGGAAGGAAGAGGACGGAGGGCCTCCTTTGGGTGCTGTGAACAAAGAGCCACAGGAAGTTCTACCAGGCAAGATAGAGAACAGGGTATAGATGCAAAGGGCTAGAATGTCAGAGGTGAGACACTGGAGAGCTCCTGCTATAGGCCCTGGTTAAGTGGATCAGAGGAATGGGTGGAGTTGGGTATGTTAGGATTAAGTTTGAACAGCCACTCACGTCTTCCATGCCCAGGACCATGGGTCACTTTGGGCACTTAACCACAGTTTAGCTGCATCTTTTTGTTGATTCAATTGGAAAAATCACTGTCCAGTCCCAGGATGAGGCCAGGGTCTTGCATTTGGTATTTGATAAAGGGATGGATGGACAGACAAGTGAGCCTGGGACTGCCAAAGCATGGCTGTATGGAAGGTATGCTGGGCTGTACTGACTAATAAGACTGCAGTGACCTGCTGTGTTGCACAAAGATGCCAGGTTTGTCTCTGGTCCAGAGCCTGTTCCAAACCCATTATCCTCAGGGCATATTGCTGGGTTGAAAGGAAGTTACCACTGATCACACTGACACAAGTCCTTGAAAGCATGGCATTGTGGAGGGGGCAAAAGGCCCTTAAGGAAATAGTGGGAATAAAAGCTCTAAAGACAGGGATTCTGCCCATGGACACAAGGTAGGGCTGGGGCTGACTCTGTCCTCGGAGGAGAGCAGGCTTCTCTGGGTTCTACTCCCCTAGCTCCGTCTGCAATAGGCCCAGCAGAACTGCCATTTGGCGGGCATCTTCTAAGAGCAAAGAACCTATGTAAATCACTACTCATCTTTCCATTCAGCAGCATGTCTCTCTCTCAGAGCCACTGCAGCTAGAAATCATTCTTAACTGTCTTGTTGCAGACTTTGCCTTGTTCCCAGGATGCAGCCACATTCCGCTGGTGGGCATGAAGTGCTTCCTGATCCCCACTTCAAGCCCTTTCAGATGGAGTCTGCGGCAAGCCAGAGCTGATTCTTCTCAGAGTCCATCCATTCCCGACAGGCCCCTGAAGGTGAGGCACAAAGTGACCTCTATGAAAGTACACCTCCAGGCTCATAGTTTGGCAGTAGCAAACTAAGTAGAGTTCTGCAGGTGTGGTTCCTGGCCTGAACCCATGCACACTGGCTCCCTGCCTAGAACACCCTTTCTGCTACAAATCAGTCTCCTCCAGGAAGCCTTTCCTGAGTAATCCTCTGCTTCTGTGGTCATTCTGGGACCCACCAACTGCTTTACATGTTTTCTCCTCTACGTTACGCTGTAAACTCATCAAAATAAGGAAGAAAACATTTTTATGGATCTGACCTTCTTAAATATCAAGCACTTAAATACTAATACTAGCTCCTGTTTTTAACTTTTTTTGGATATGGGGTCTCACTATGTAGCCCTGGCTAGCCTGTAACTTGTATACATGGTGTGCTGCATTGTGAGAATAAAGAGTAAAGGAAAGGAAGACATTTGCTATGCTATATATACAACATACATTATAGTCTAAAAGAATGAGGAAACTGTCAGTTTCAGTAATTGGTCTCATGGGTGTAGCCAACATTCCCAAGTACCTTTCTACCATGTTGCACACAGAGAAGGCAAATCTGTATCCAGAATGTCTATTCCAGTAGAGACACTGTGGGCTCTTCATGATGGAAGCAGTTCCTCATCACCGACCTCAGAGTGCTGTTGTATTGGCCTCTGTTGCTGGCAGACTGAGCACTTCATGTTGGTCCTAGCCAAGATGACCTTTGGGAGAGGTCCATGTTGCTGAGCCTAAATATAAATTCCATCCTGCTACTGTGGCCATCACCTGGTACTGACATTTCAAGCATTACTGACTGCGCCACAACACGTATGGGTTGGAGGGGAACTTTCAGTAGCTGGTTTTCTCCTTCTATCATGTGGATTCTGGGGATCATACTCAGTTTGTCAGGCTTGGCTGAGTCATCCTGTCAGCCCTGAATTGATTTTACACAATGCTTTACTAGTTTTACATCCCTAAAAATGCATGCTTATATTCTTTAGAACTTTGTTCACGTGTGACAGTGGCCTTTCCTTGCTCTAACACACTTTCTTTTTTAAAATTTTATTTGCCTTGTGTGGCACTTGGGAGTGAGAGGCAGGTGGATCTCTCTGAGTTCAAGGCCAGCCTGGTCTATATAGCAAGTTCCAGGACAGCTGGGGTTACAGGAAGACCGTCTCAAAAAGACCAAAAAAACTTATTTCTATTTTTTCATGTATGAGTGTATTACCTGCATGTATATAAGTGTACCCATGTCATGCAACCTCTAACACAATTTTGTGTGTGTGTGTGTGTGTGTGTGTTTTAAATCAAGGCTATTGTGGTCTCCTAAGATGTGAGCTATGAAATATTCTTTTTCTGGAATGGAATAGTTTGTATGCAATCAGTATTTTCCTGAAATGTATACTTTGTTGCCATCCAGGTCTGGGTTATTTGTAGATTTGTTTTGTCCTTTTGAGACAGGGTCTCCCTGTAGCCTCGGCTGTCCTTGAACTTACTATGTAGACCGGGCTGGCCTCGAACTCACAGAGATCCACCTGTCTCTACCTCCTGAGTGCTAGGATTAAAGGTGTGCACCACCACACCTGGATTCTTTGTGGAAATTTTAAAGCCAAACCATTTGCAATAATATGAAGCTAAGTCTACATTTAAAAATTTTATTTTGGTGTTTTAAAAAACTTTGAAAAGACTCAGAAGGGGGGATACAGGACATGTATGGCAGACCACATGAACTTGGGAGGGGTTAGGGGCATGGAGGGGGAAATGAGTCTGGAGTGGACTGAAAAGTGTTTTATAAAAGAAAAAAAATATTTTGGTACACATGCCATAGTGTGCATGTGCAGGTCAGAGACAACTCATGGTAGATAGTTCTCTCCTTACAGGTTCTGGGGGTCAAATTCACATCATTAGGTTTGGCAGCAGGTGCCCTTACCTGCTGAGCCATCTTGCCAACCCCTAAGCTAATACTAATTCATTTTGTACCCCCTCTCCAGCTCATTTATTTGCTTTTTTTTTTTTTTTTTTTTTTTTTTT
>VZQC01014537.1:1476066-1507029 GCA_009823505.1 Rhizomys pruinosus
GGCTGGGCATGAGCCAGGGGAGCAAGCCAGTGAACAGCATTCCTCCATGGCCTGTGCTTCAGCTCCTGCCTCCAGGTTCCTGCCCTGAGTTCCTGCCTTGGGCTCCCTGAGTGATGAACTGTGACCCAGGAGATGTAAGCTGAATAAACCCTTTCCTCCCCAAGTTGGTGTCGGTCAGAGTGTTTTGTCACAGCAATGGAAGACAAACTAGGACAGTCTCCCTGTAGTCCCAGCTGTCCTGGAACTCACTCTGTAGACCAGGCTGGCCTTGAACTCACAAGATCCGCCTGCCTCTGCCTCCCAAGTGCTAGGATTAAAGGCGTGCGCTACCACGCAGGGCCATTTATTTGCTTTTTATTTTATTTTTTTATTAATTTTATTTCTGTATGTGTATGAATGTACTGTCTGCATGCAAGTCTGTGCACCCGTGTCGTGCAATGCCGTGGAGGTCAGAAGAGGGTCTCGGATTCCCCTGGAACTGGAGTTCTCCTGGAATTGGAGTTTCAGTTCTCAGCCGCCATGTGGGTGCTGGGGATCGAACCCGGGTCCTCTGCAAGAGCGTTCGGCACTCTCAACCGCTAGGCCATCTCACCAGCCCCTTATTTGCTTTTTAAAGACAAGGTCTTGCTCTGTGGCCCAGGCTGGCCTTAACCTCATAGTAATCTTCTTGCCTCAGTAAGTGCTAGGATTGTAAGAGCCATCTTTTAGTGATTATGACACACAAAAACATTCTGCTTTGTTCATAAGAAGTTATCTATGCCATCTAAAAATTCAGAGAACCACAAAACACAATATTCTCTTTTGGACTTTCCTTTCCATAAGATACAAAGACATAGGAAAATTTCCAAGTACTTTTCCTAATAGCTTTGTTAGTTTAACACATTTCCTAAAGAACCACTTCGAACTTCAATGTCTACATTGTGTTTAATTCTTATTTAGTTATATACTGCACAATTCTTGATTTTTTTTTTTTTTTTTATCTTCCAATTTTCTGTTTATTATGGGTGCTCAGGTCACTGGTTTTTTTGTTTTCTTTTCTTGGATGTGCAGTAAAAGTACTAAATTGCCCTCTAAGAATAACTTTTTGCTATACCCCACAACTTCTACGGTATTTTAACATTCAGTAATTTTTTTTTTTTTTGGGTCTTTTTGAGATAGGGTTTCCCTGTAGCCCCAGCTGGAACTTGCTATGTAGACCAGGCTTGGCTTGAACTCACAAGAGATCCCCCTGCCTCTGCCTCCTAAGCACCGGGCTTAAAAACATGTGCTACCACACCTAATTATTTTTTAAAAAATATTTTTACATATTATTTTTATTTTGAGTGTATTGCCTGCATTTGTGTAAGTGTACCTACAACAAGCAATGCCCATGGAGGTCAGAAGATATCAGATCCCCTGGAACTGGAATTAAGGATTGCTTTTAGCCACCATGTGGGTGCTGGTAATTGAATCTGGGTCCTCCGTAAGAGCAGTGAGTGCTCTTAGCCACTGAGCCCTTTCTCCAGCCCATAATCTCTTTTGAATAGCCTTCTCTCCATTTTGATCTCTAAGTTTAGTTTAATTTTTACAATGGGGGACTTTCTAGCTATCTTCTCAGTACTGATATGTAGCTTAGTTATGTTATAACCAAAGAATACAATCCATTTAAAGTTTGTTGAGATTTGTCTTAGAATATAGCAAGACATCAATTTTGGTGACTAGTTCTAGGTATATTTCTGAAGAACATGTGTTCTGCAGCTGTGGGTGCTGGTAATTATTCTGTCAAACAGGATCAGCGTTAGTAACTACAGTCTTTATTTTTCAACATTTCAGATTTTTCTCTTGCCTGCTTATCTTACCATTTTCCAAGAAAGGGCATCTGAGCCAGGCGTGGTGGCGCACGCCTTTAATCCTAGCACTCAGGAGGCAGAGGCAGGCATATCTTTGTAAATTCAAGGCCAGCCTGGTCTACAGAGCAAGTTCCAGGACAGCTGGGGCTACAAGGAGACCCTGTCTCGAAAAGAACAAAAACAAACAAAAAAAAAAAAAAAAAAAAAAAAAAACAAGGCGGTCGGGAAGCAGCGTGAGTGGTCCTTGAGTCAGTCGGGTTGTGAAGGAATTCCCTAAAATTGATGCAATATCTAATATTCATTTGTAAGGATTATTTTGGGGTAGAGCAGTATAGAATCCTTGGTAATTAGTTATGTCATGCTGTAAGTTGTCATGTCTCTTCAAATATGTTCGATATTTCTGGTTTCCGGCCGGGTGGGAGATGAGTCACACATCATCTAATATTTGCTCCTGAGGGTAATTGGTGTTATGCTTTGTAATATCTATTTATTATTGCATTATCAATTATCCCCAATCAATAACAATTATCCCCAAACACAAAGGCTTGAAAGAAAAAGTGATCAGTTTGGAGGGCTGAGGAATGCAGATTCAGCTTTGTCAGTTCACTAGCTCTGGGTCTGTCCCAGGCAGTCACTGCAAGGCTGTGCTGAAGGGCTGGGCTCCCTAGCTTCTCCAGAGTATGGACACTTCCCTGTAAGTGAAGGCCCAGTCCTTTTAAACCTAGTCATATTACTACTTTTGTTTGTGACAGAGCAAAGGAACAGGCCTTAGCTCCCTTCAAGGGATCACATCACACAAGATACGATTCCAGGAGACAGGAGGTGTACTGGCAAGCCATTTAGGAGCTGTCACCCCCACTTTTAAGATATCTTTTTACAGGGGCTGGAGAGATAGCCAGCAGGATAAGAGCACACGACTGCTCTTGTCTGGAGGACCGGGGTTTGATCCCGCACCCACATGGGCGGCTAGGAACCGTCGTAACTCCAATGTCCAGGAAACTCAGTTCAGGGGAATCCGAGACCTCTTCTTACCTCCGAATCATTGCACGACACGGGTGCCACAACCTACATGCGGACAGTAACGCGCCAGACCATACAAGAAAATAATAATAAAAATTAAAAAAAAAATTTAAAAAAAAAGTATTCTTTTACAATGGAATGTCTCTTGGTATTTGCACCAGTGCTTTTTACAATGCATTTTTCTCTTTGTTTTATATCATTGCAGTTTCAATGAAACTTCTTGACTCTAGTGGCTGAGGTCGTCTCCTAAATTTCAAAACCTTAGCTAGCATACCTTCAAAACTGCTTCTGCTACACCATGATCTGACAAATCTTTGAAGGATGGATGCTTTCTCTCCCATTATAAAAGGAAAACTGTGGCCTGTGGATATTGCTCAATGCCACAGCACTTACCTCTAATGGGAAAGGCCTAAGTTCCATCCCTAGTGTTGCAAATAAATGAATAAAGGGATAAAAAGCACATTTGCCCCTATCTTCAGGGCTAGTTCCTCTAAGGCTCTCTTTTTAGCTTGTAAATGCCTATCTTCTCCAAGTCCTAACGGCATTCCCTCTGAAGCCGCATCCAAATTTACCTTCTGAAAGGGAGTATTGACAAGGTTAGAGCCCACCAAAATAGTAAGGGCCCAGTGTTTTACTTATTATCGCTTAAGAGTTCAAGATCACATTCTAAAGTACTGATGCCTAAGATTCAGCATATGTATTTGGGGGAGGGATGACCACAATTCAGCCACACCTCAAAATGCCCATTTACTTGCAACATGCTTATTTTGACTTGCTCAAAATAATGTCTTCAAAAGTTGTAAACATGTTGACCCTGTTGATAACTGTTAATTTTGAGAGCTCGTTTATAAATGTTAAGATAAAATATATAGTCTCATGTGCTCTCCCTTCATACTGTAAATAATTCCCATGATATAATGGAGGAAGAGCCTGAATACTCAGAACACGGAAACACTCAGAACAATGAAATGGAAGAGTGCATCGTGGCAACTCATAGTGTCAACTCATAGAGTAGTAACCTGCCCCATCAAATGCAGGCTTCCATTCTCTAGTAGATGTAGACTAGGGAATGGGTTGAGAAAGCAAGTCTATGTTAGATATATATGGTGACTCCAATACTTTGTGCATAATGGGCAAGCAATCTGCAAGATACACTGGCTGGGGCAAGAAGTCCTTGAGTCACAGCCAGGGGAAGAGAGAGAGAGAGAAAAAAAACAGACGGATCCTAATCCCTGGATATGGCTCACAATGGATACTTGGCTTCCAGAAGAAAATAAGCATCATTCATCTGGCCCCTTGGTGCTCATGCAATTTCTCCCTCAGGACCTCCTTCCTGGGACTTTCAGATTACTAAAAACAAAATCTACCTGTTTTCCTTGTCAGACTATAAATGAAGGTATCTGAGCTTCCCACTGTATGTTTTTCCCTCTACCCTTTATTACCTTTCTCATCATTTGTTCCCACAGATTCATTTTGCCTATTTTCTTTAAAAAATGGGATGAAGGGATAGTATGGCGCTGCATGTGGAATAATGCTAGAACGAAACGTCAAACTGACCCTTCACATTTAACAATGTTTAAAAATAAATACGTCTATGAATATGACTTTTCTCAGTGTAAAAACATTTCCTTTGTCATGATCACATGTGTGTTCGGCTTCTGCGGACTGGGGGTTCCGGGATCGGTTATACATCTAATAATACAATGTAATATATAAAAATTTATAAGCCTGATGCTCACGAAGTATGTAATTTAGAACCCAACTTAACAGGTAATTTGGGGTAAAATGCAATATGCTTGTATTTGTGTTTATATTGTGTTTTGTCTTTGTGGAGGAACAGAGGGTCGGGATACGACCTAGTGATAAACCCAGAGCTCATAAAGGAACTCACTATGTAGACCAAGAACTGAGACCTAGAACTCAGAGTTGGGTCCCGGGAAGTACCGGCTTCTGGTGGCCACCAGGGGTTTGGGTAAGTATAATTAATACCATGCCCAGTTTTATGTCACTATTTTTTAAAATTTTATAAATTTTTATTTTTTTTTTTTTTTTTAGTTGATTTTTTTGTGTTTTGTTTGCATGTGTGTAAATGCACTCTGTCATGCAGAGGACAACAGAAGAGGGTGTAAGCGATATCCCCGTGGAACATATAGTGTCAGACATTTGTTAGCGTACAAATAATGGGCACGATAGGGAAAAATCATCCAGCCGTATATGATGGACTTTGTAAATCCGGTCATGCTGTTTGCCTTTTTTTTTTTTGGACCCGGGTCCCTTCTCCCCGTTGACCTGGAAAACAACCCCGGTGGATCAGCTGGCCTTGATCTAGAAGAGATCCCCCAATTCTGATGGGATTAAAGCAGTACCGCACCACATAAGCACCCAGAGGGCTTATGCTGCAGATACCTAGGATGGTAGTATCTCAAAAGATGCTGAGGTCACTGGTACCAAAACTAGCTGGCCCATATCAGGGCCAGTGAAATGACTTGAAATGGAGCATACTCTCTGGCATGGGCTGTTTACTATTACTCTTTTGATGCAGCTCCTGGGGATCTGAGGATAGCAGGGAGTGTTTCCAAGGAAATGGTTCAGTACAACTGAGTTAACTTTTTTTTTTTTTTTAAATGGTGCTGAGGACCAATATTCAGGGCCGTCATGCATGCTAGGTCAAGTACTTACCATTGTCCTAGACACTAGAGAGTGCTCTTCTATCAATGAATGAATACCTTGTAGAAGAAAAGCACCTCCAAACCGGTCATCGCCCTGGGCCTCTACATAATTGCTGCAGATCCTGGCCTACGACTCCTTGTCTTGCTAGTTTCTGTTACCTTTAAGTGAAACAACACTTTAAAAAATGTTTGATCTACTTTTTAATTGCCTTCAGGGAGATTTTGATAAGATTGTCTAGATGTTTTTGAATTACCTAGTGACCCGTCTGGGATTGGAAGTATCCCTTTTGTTTTCTAATAAATGTTTCTCTGAGAAAAATCTTATATCACGTACCATCCCTGACCTAACAGAACATGTAACCTAAAATGTGTATGATGTTATACATGAAGATGATGAAGACATTACAATTCCTTTTATGAGGAACATGTAACATAAGAAATGATCTTACGCATGTTCAGTGTAGACTTATCTGAGATTCTAGGCTGTGTTTATATCAGGCCTCTTCCTGAATTTTCACAGGCCTTAGATGACTATTTACATGAAGGTAGTGACCAACATGTTTCCAGTCCTGCTTAGTATCTGAACTCAAGTCTTCTATGTCCAGTAATCCTACAATCATTTCCACTTGTATGTCTCAAAAACATCTAGACAATCTGATCAAATGGAAGTCTTATTGCTAGGCCCCAAAGTACACACACGTTGTTCTTGGTTTATTTCATTTACCGCTATACAGTAACGATCCTTAAGCAATCCTACAAGTTTATGCCTCCACCATGCCAATTCAACTGTCGTATCCACTGCCACCCGATGGTCTAAGTTAGCACCACCAGTCTCGATTACTGCTTCAGGCTTCTTCTCTTTTCTTTGATATATTTCCACAGTGCAAGGAGAGTTACTTAAAACTGTAAATCGGATCTTCTTACCCCTTTGCAAAAAGGGTTCACACTTTTGCAATGTACTTCTAAGTAAAATCAAATTCTTCTGAGGCTTTGGAGACCTGGTGTATCTGACTCCACTCACCCTCTGATCAGTCTCACACCGTTCTCCTTTTGGCTCTAAGTTCTGGCCCCATTGAGTATCCTGGGCTGTCATTCAGCTCCTGGCCGTCAGTATTTGTTACTCCCTCATCCTGAAGAGTCTTCGCCAGTTATCTTTTCCGCCAGCACCTTTTCAACCCTCTGGCAGCCTAGTTTTAGTTTTGTGTCATTTGTTTACTTTTAGCTTCCTGCCAAGCCCTCATCAGTATGCAAGCGTCATGAGGGCAGGGTTCATGTCTGTCTTGTTTATTGATGTATCTCTAGCACCTGGTACACTGCTTGAGGAGAAATGTAGGCTCAGGTAGTTTAAAGCACATTGTTTTAAGCCCACACAGTTGAGTAGTGCTGTTGACAGTTGCGCTTAGGTTTTCTGATTATAAAGTCTATGTTCTTCTCACAGAGCCTCCCTTGCTTTGTGTCCATGGCAACACTTCAGGCTATTTTGCCACGTTTAATTTCTATGTTTCCAGGAAAGCATCATGTTTATTTCTTACTCATTCTCTTCCAATTAAATTGTACCAATGAGCCATTACATGTATGTGCTGGTGACCTTGGGTGCACTCCCTCTCCGTGACTCAACTTGCTAATCTATATAATGTATAATGGAACTAGTATTAGAACTAAGCATTTTATCTATAATTACCTGCTTTCACTTTCAAATGCTTCTATGAGGTGGGTAGACTGCAAGCCACGCTTGCAGTGATGAAGACACTGAATCACAGAGAACTTATGGAATTTGCCCCAGGGCTCTGCAGGTGACAGAACAGGGACCCTGGTTCCCAAGCTCCCATGCTGCATCCATGGTCTAACGGGGACTTGAGCTCCTACTTAGTGATATGAAATAAGTATCATTTGCACATGAGTAAACAAAGAATGTAGGTTATATTATAAACAAATAAGTAGGTTTAGTTAGAGCAGGAATGAAATAGTTATTCAAAAACCTAAAGCTATGCTCATGACTTTTCTCTGTTGTGAGAAAAGTGTGGAGTCAATGCTATAATCATTACATGTATAGACGAGGCTTACCTTAAAAACTCATGTATACTATAGACAATAAATAATTCCATATGTAAAATAAGATGCAATGCTTGATCTAAAATTAAGTATGCAAAAATGTGTAAGGATGAGGAAAACAGGCATTGTGAACAGGACAAAGACCTCAGAATTTTTTAAACAGGATTCTGTTTTGAAGCTGAAGTTATCAGAACCTCGGAACACACCAAAGTGGGCTTTGGCCCTCAAGACGGTTTTCTACTTTGATGGTAAATATAAATTAACATTTCCTCATACATTTTAAAACTCTGTCCTGATTCTACTACTTCACAGCTGATAACTGGTTATGTGTACAACTTTCTGATGAGACATTTTTAACAAGGAATGCCTGACATTTGTAATGTTCACTTTTTTTCCATTGTAAGATAGAATTTAAAAAGATAGTTAAAACATTTAATAAATTTAAATGCCAATGGCATTAGAAGTCACTTCAAAGGAGAAAGACATAAGACACAACATAAAGCACTGATTTCTATTTAAATTGCTAACTAGTAGTCCACCTACCATTGTTTTTCTAGATCTCCTTTTGCAAAAAAAGATGTGCTTTAGTTCCTAAAACCCTATGGTTATAATTTTAAATTACTTGAACAAAATATGTATCTTGGACCATTTGCTTCTAAATAATTCCTAAACCACCAGACCTATGACACATTCTATCAGTATAGTGCTAAAATTGTGAAAATACACAGCTTTAAAGCCTTCCTCATTGTTAGGCATTACAAAAGAACCACTCTGCAAACACTTGCCCTCTCTACCAAGCCAAGAATCCTTTCTTCTCCATCTGCGAAAGTGAGGCAGGCCAGCTTTGTCAGTCTGCTGTTGAAAACAATATGGTCACAAAACTCGCTGTGACTATTCGATGTCTTTACAAATTTTGTGGGGCTGCCCTGCCCTGCTTTTTTTTTCCCTCTGACGGCTTGATTGAGGTGAGATTTATCCTCTACAGCAGTAAAACAAGGTTCGGGAAAAAAAGCCCCGGCCCCTGGCAAGCACAGGGAGCTGTTTGCTCAAGCCTTCATCCCACAATGCAGCCATCAGACATGTTTTTCACTGTGTGAGCCCCACACTCCTCTTTAGAGCCACATAACAAACCCCATTACTCATTCTCACAAGGCTCCTTTTAGGTTATTTGTGTTTGTTAATTAATATGGTGCATACTGACATGTTTGTGTGATTCCACTGGTGTGCACACATCCATTGAGAGGAAAAAAGAATGTCCATTGCAAACTTGTTAAAAGGAGAAAGGGACCCCCACTGCTTTCCCTTTGGCCAGATCTCTAAAGAGAGAAAGGATTTTAACTCTTGGTGCCCCAGAAGGGAATGATGCCTTTGTGCATTTTATATTTTTGCAATGGCTGTATGTCGCAAATGAAGTCCTAACTGCCGATGAGCCTGGAGTCTGATGTTTCTTCAGCTACACAGAGCACATCAGACAGCGTAAGAGAAATCTGCTATTTCATTCTCAACAAGCTTAAGGTGGTCTTACAAAGCAAGTTAAATATGGCCACAAAGAAATTTAAGACTTTGAATTTTGGAGAATTTTTTTGGTAAACCGTTTGGTTGGGTCTTTCTGGCTTTAGTTCAGAATGGATAAAAATGATTGTGTGATGTCTCGGGGTATTTTAATTAGAAACTGGCTTGTCCCTCCAGAAAAATAATAAAACTAAACTTTACAACATGACCTCCTCATGTCCCACCTCCCAGATGGATGATTTTATCAGTGATCCAGGTGGTTACAAAGAATCTAGTGCTTGCTTAATACAGTTTTCTCTGATACGAAAATACAGAAGTAGCTAGCCGGATAACAAAGCCAGATATCTTGCTCTCCCAAACTACCATTGCAAATCACAGCTAAAACTGAGTGGTACCCTTTTGAGAAAATAAGTGAATTTTAAAAACTGAAGGTGATTGGATGTCCCTTCCTACTGTGTGCACTGTGCATGACAGCAGGACACAAGGATAATTCCTTTCTGTGTTTCAGAGACATGAAGGTGGGCAAGATTTAAGCTTCTGCCTTTATGTGCAAGGGTAGAATTCTAATTCTAGGACAATCTGGGATGCAAAGAGTTAAGTGCCCACATGTTCTCGTACCCACTCTCACTCCCTGCTAATTTCCAAAGGACAGGGCTCAGTGACAACACAGTGTCTACAATGAAGAGGGAAGGTTCTCAAATTAATTAACTGGAAATGAGTCATGTCAATGTTTTGGAAAGACAGAAGCGGTGAAAAGAGATTGCTAGAATTAATCACAGTGAGAAAACTACTTCAAGTGCCTGGCAGAGTTCAGAAACCCAATGAGAAGCAGAGAATCAAAAGAACGAAGCTCACTTGCCATCTGAAGGGACACACAGAATCCAATCAAGTGTCCCAGTCTTTGCCAAGTAAGGGCTGTGCCCTCAAAAGCGTTTATTATCTGCTACAACAGTAAGTACAATGTGTATCACTGGAATGTACATTCTACCCAGGGGAACAGAGGTGAAATCAGACAGTTACACTTACTGCAAGAAAAAAGAGNTTGTCACTGGTGAAGGTTTCCTCTCACTCTGTGAGTTTTTTCTTTACTTCTTTGATTGTTTCTTTTGCTATATAGAACTTTTTCATTTAATTATGTCCCACTTGTTGATTGTTGACCTTATTTCCTGAACAACTACTGTCTGATTTAGAAAGTCTTTTCCTACACCCATGTCTTGTAGGTTACTGTCAATGTTTTCTAAGATTTTTAGAGTTTTAGGTTTCACATTGCAGCTTTTGATCCATTTAGAGTTTACTTTTGTACAAGGTAAAAGGTACAGGTTAATTTCATTCTTCTACTAGTAGTGATCCAGTTTTGCCAGCACCATTTACTGGATATTGCCTTTCCTCCATTGAGTCTTCTTGGTACCTTTGTCAAATATCAGGTGGCTGATATTGTATGTACTCAAGTTTGGGTCTTCAATTTTGAGGCCTATGTTTAAACACTAAAATTAAATCAGAGATTTGGGAAAAAATTAATGAAATAAAGTATAGCATGGAAAATCAATAACAGAAAAGCTTAGTTAAAATAAGAATTTCTATAGTAGCACACACCTTTAATCCTAGCACTCAGGAGGCAGAGGCAGGTGCATCTCTGTGAGTTCAAGGGCAGCCTGAACTACAGAGTGAGTTGCAGGCCTGCTGGGGCTATAGGGAGACCTTGTCTCAAAAAGACCAAAAAAAAAAAAAAAAAGTAAAAAAAAAATAAAAAGAATTTCTAACTGAAATTTAGGCATTTAAAAAACTATCTATAGGGGCTGGAGAGATGGCCTAGTGGTTAAGAGTGCCGACTGCTCTTGCAGAGGAGCCAGGTTCGATCCCCAGCACCCGCATGGTGGCTAAGAACTGTCTGTAACTCCAATTCCAGGAGAACTCCAGTTCCAGGGGAATCCGAGACCCTCTTCTGACCTCCGCAGCATTGCACGACACGGGTGCACAAACCTACATGCGGACAGTACACTCATACACATACAAAAAATAATAATAAAAATTAAAAAAAAAATTTAAAAAAAAAGATTCTTTTACAATGATGTCTTTGTTATTTTCAACAGTTTTACAATGCATTTTTCTCTTTGTTTTATATCATTGCAGGTTCAATGAAAATTCTTGACTCTGTGGCTTGATGTCTGTCTCCTAAATTTCAAAACCTTAGCTAGCATACCTTCAAAACTGCTTCTGCTACACCATGATCTGACAAATCTTTGAAGGATGGATGCTTTCTCTCCCATTATAAAAGGAAAACTGTGGCCTGTGGATATTGCTCAATGCCACAGCACTTACCTCTAATGGGAAAGGCCTAAGTTCCATCCCTAGTGTTGCAAATAAATGAATAAATGATAAAAAGCACATTTGCCCCTATCTTCAGGGCTAGTTCCTCTAAGGCTCTCTTTTTAGCTTGTAAATGCCTATCTTCTCCAAGTCCTAACGGCATTCCCTCTGAAGCCGCATCCAAATTACCTTCTGAAAGGGTAGTTTTACAAGATTAGAGCCCACCAAAATATTAAGGGCCCAGGGTATTTTTACCTTAATTATCTCTTTAAAGATTTCTAAGATCACATTCTAAAGTACTGATGCCTAAGATTCAGCATATGTATTTGGGGGAGGGATGACCACAATTCAGCCACACCTCAAAATGCCCATTTACTTGCAACATGCTTATTTTGACTTGCTCAAAATAATGTCTTCAAAAGTTGTAAACATGTTGACCCTGTTGATAACTGTTAATTTTGAGAGCTCGTTTATAAATGTTAAGATAAAATATATAGTCTCATGTGCTCTCCCTTCATACTGTAAATAATTCCCATGATATAATGGAGGAAGAGCCTGAATACTCAGAACACGGAAACACTCAGAACAATGAAATGGAAGAGTGCAGAGTGAGCACTCCTATGTCCACTCAGAGAGTAGGTAACCCTGCCCATCAGAATGAGCATGGGCTGAGCATTTCTCTATAGAGTGACTAGGGTGGGTTGAGAACACAATGCATGTTGATTATATGGTGACTCCAATACTTTGTGCATAATGGGCAAGCAATCTGCAAGATACACTGGCTGGGGCAAGAAGTCCTTGAGTCACAGCCAGGGGAAGAGAGAGGGAAAGCAAAACAGACGGAGTCTAATCCCTGGATATGGCTCACAATGGATACTTGGCTTCCAGAAGAAAATAAGCATCATTCATCTGGCCCCTTGGTGCTCATGCAATTTCTCCCTCAGGACCTCCTTCCTGGGACTTTCAGATTACTAAAAACAAAATCTACCTGTTTTCCTTGTCAGACTATAAATGAAGGTATCTGAGCTTCCCACTGTATGTTTTTCCCTCTACCCTTTATTACCTTTCTCATCATTTGTTCCCACAGATTCATTTTGCCTATTTTCTTTAAAAAAAATGTGGATGAGTGTATTGCCTGCATGTATGTAAGTGCACACTGGCCTACCTTCCATTTACTGTTTTTCTCTTTTGCTTTTCTCAGTGTAAACATTTCCATTTGGTCCTGTCACAGTGTGTTCCTTCTGCTGACATTTTCCTATCTTTACATCTTTAAATGTATGTTAAATTTATGCCTGATGCTCACTGTATTTAGAACCCCTTAACAGTTATTTTGGTTATCATGATGCTTTTTTTTTTTTTTTTTTGTCTTTTTGAAACAGGGTCTCCCTATAGCCCCAGCTGGCCTGGAACTCACTATGTAGACCAGGCTGGCCTAGAACTCAGAGTTCACCTGCCTCTGCTTCCCCAGTGTTGGGATTAAAGGTTTGTACCACCATGCCCAGTTTTATGTCACTATTTTTTAAAATTTTAATTAATTTTTATTTTACATGTTTGAGTATATTGCCTGTATGAGTGTAAATGCACTCATGTCATGCAGAGGACAACAGAAGAGGGTGTCAGATCCCCTGAAACTAGAGTTCAGACAGTTGTTAGCTACCATGTGCCATCTCTCCAGCCGTATGATGTGACTTTTAAAATCATCATGCTGTTGACTTTTTTTTTTTTTGAGACAGGGTCTCCTTATAGCCCCGGTTGACCTGGAAAACATACATGTGGATCAGGCTGGCCTTGATCTCAGAAGAGATCCACCCAATTTCTGATGGGATTAAAGCAGTACCGCACCACATAAGCACCCAGAGGGCTTATGCTGCAGATACCTAGGATGGTAGTATCTCAAAAGATGCTGAGGTCACTGGTACCAAAACTAGCTGGCCCATATCAGGGCCAGTGAAATGACTTGAAATGGAGCATACTCTCTGGCATGGGCTGTTTACTATTACTCTTTTGATGCAGCTCCTGGGGATCTGAGGATAGCAGGGAGTGTTTCCAAGGAAATGGTTCAGTACAACTGAGTTACTTTTTTTTTTTTTTTTTAAATGGTGCTGAGGACCAAATTCAGGGCCTCATGCATGCTAGTCAAGTACTTTACCATGTCCTAGACACTAGAGAGTCTCTTCCTATAAATGAAGAATACTTGTAGAAGAAAAAGCAACCTCCAAACCTCATCTCCCTGGGCCTCTACCTATTGCTAGATCCTGGCCTACGACTCCTGTGTCTTGCTAGTTTCTGGTTACCTTTAAGCAACACTTTAAAAATATTTTGATCTACTTTTTAATTGCCTTCAGGGAGATTTGATCAGATTGTCTAGATGTTTTTGAATTACCTAGTGACCCGTCATGGGATTGGAAGTTCCCTTTTGTTTCTAATAAATGTTTCTCTGAGAAAAATCTTATATCACGTACCATCCCTGACCTAACAGAACATGTAACCTAAAATGTGTATGATGTTATACATGAAGATGATGAAGACATTACAATTCCTTTTATGAGGAACATGTAACATAAGAAATGATCTTACGCATGTTCAGTGTAGACTTATCTGAGATTCTAGGCTGTGTTTATATCAGGCCTCTTCCTGAATTTTCACAGGCCTTAGATGACTATTTACATGAAGGTAGTGACCAACATGTTTCCAGTCCTGCTTAGTATCTGAACTCAAGTCTTCTATGTCCAGTAATCCTACAATCATTTCCACTTGTATGTCTCAAAAACATCTAGACAATCTGATCAAATGGAAGTCTTATTGCTATGCCCCAAAGTACACACACTTGTTCTTGGTTATTTCATTTACCCTTACAGTAAATCCTTAAGCAGATCCTACAAGTTATGCCTCCAACACATGCCAATTCAACTGTCTGTATCCACTGCCACCACGCTGGTCTAAGTTATCACCACCAGTCTTCGGTTACTGCTCAGGCTTCATTACTACTTTTCTTTGATATATTTCCACAGTGCAAGGAGAGTTACTTAAAACTGTAAATCGGATCTTCTTACCCCTTTGCAAAAAGGGTTCACACTTTTGCAATGTACTTCTAAGTAAAATCAAATTCTTCTGAGGCTTTGGAGACCTGGTGTATCTGACTCCACTCACCCTCTGATCAGTCTCACACCGTTCTCCTTTTGGCTCTAAGTTCTGGCCCCATTGAGTATCCTGGGCTGTCATTCAGCTCCTGGGCCTCAGTATTTGTTACTCCCTCATCCTGAAGAGTCTTCTCCAGTTCTTTTCCGGCCAGCACCTTTTCAACCCTCTGGCAGCCTGTTCTTATTTTGTGTCATTTGTTTACTTGTTAGCTTCCTGCCAGCCTCATCAGTATGCAAGCGTCATGAGGGCAGGGTTCATGTCTGTCTTGTTTATTGATGTATCTCTAGCACCTGGTACACTGCTTGAGGAGAAATGTAGGCTCAGGTAGTTAAAGCACATTGTTTAAGCCCACACAGTTGATAAGTGCTGTTGACAGTTGCGCTTAGGTTTTCTGATTATAAAGTCTATGTTCTTCTCACAGAGCCTCCCTTGCTTTGTGTCCATGGCAACACTTCAGGCTATTTTGCCACGTTTAATTTCTATGTTTCCAGGAAAAGCAGTCATGTTTTTCTTACTCATTCTCTTCCAATTAATTGTACCAATGAGCCATTAACATGTAGTGCTGTGTGACCTTGGGTGCACTCCCTTCTCCGTGACTCAACTTGCTAATCTATATAATGTATAATGGAACTAGTATTAGAACTAAGCATTTTATCTATAATTACCTGCTTTCACTTTCAAATGCTTCTATGAGGTGGGTAGACTGCAAGCCACGCTTGCAGTGATGAAGACACTGAATCACAGAGAACTTATGGAATTTGCCCCAGGGCTCTGCAGGTGACAGAACAGGGACCCTGGTTCCCAAGCTCCCATGCTGCATCCATGGTCTAACGGGGACTTGAGCTCCTACTTAGTGATATGAAATAAGTATCATTTGCACATGAGTAAACAAAGAATGTAGGTTATATTATAAACAAATAAGTAGGTTTAGTTAGAGCAGGAATGAAATAGTTATTCAAAAACCTAAAGCTATGCTCATGACTTTTCTCTGTTGTGAGAAAAGTGTGGAGTCAATGCTATAATCATTACATGTATAGACGAGGCTTACCTTAAAAACTCATGTATACTATAGACAATAAATAATTCCATATGTAAAATAAGATGCAATGCTTGATCTAAAATTAAGTATGCAAAAATGTGTAAGGATGAGGAAAACAGGCATTGTGCCACAGGACAAAGACCTCAGAATTTTTAAAACAAGGATTCTGTTTTGAAGCTGAAGTTATCAGAACCTTGGACAGCACACCAAGTGGGCTTTTGGCCCCTCAAGGACCGGTTTTCTACTTTGATGGTAAATATAAATTAACATTGTTCCTCAACATTTTAAAACTCTGTCCTGATTCTACTACTTCACAGCTGATAACTGGTTATGTGTACAACTTTCTGATGAGACATTTTTAACAAGGAATGCCTGACATTTGTAATTTTCACTTTTTTTCCATTGTAGCATAGAATTTAAAAGATAGTTAAAAACATTTAGATAAAATTTAAATGCCAAATGGCATTATGAATCACTTCAAAGGAGAAAGACATAAGACACACACATAAAGCACTGATTTCTATTTAAATTGCTAACTAGTAGTCCACCTACCATTGTTTTTCTAGATCTCCTTTTGCAAAAAAAGATGTGCTTTAGTTCCTAAAACCCCATGGTTATATTTTAAATTACTGAACAAAATATGTATCTTGACATTTGCTTCTAAATAATTCCTAAACCACCAGACCTATGACACATTCTATCAGTATAGTGCTAAAATTGTGAAAATACACAGCTTTAAAGCCTTCCTCATTGTTAGGCATTACAAAAGAACCACTCTGCAAACACTTGCCCTCTCTACCAAGCCAAGAATCCTTTCTTCTCCATCTGCGAAAGTGAGGCAGGCCAGCTTTGTCAGTCTGCTGTTGAAAACAATATGGTCACAAAACTCGCTGTGACTATTCGATGTCTTTACAAATTTTGTGGGGCTGCCCTGCCCTGCTTTTTTTTCCCTTCTGAACGGCTGATTGAGGTGGAGATTTAATCCTCTACAGCATGTAAAACAAGGTTCTGGGAAGCCCCAGGCCCACTGGCAGAGCACAGGGGAGCTGTTGTGCTCAAGCCTTCATCTCCACAATGCAGCCATCAGCATGTTTTCACTGTGTGAGCCCCACACTTCCTCTTTAGAGCACATAACCATACCCCATTCTACATTCTCACAAGGCTCCCTTTTATTTATTTGTGTTTGTTATTATATGGTGCATACTGACATGTTTGTGTGATTCCACTGGTGTGCACACATCCATTGAGAGGAAAAAAGAATGTCCATTGCAAACTTGTTAAAAGGAGAAAGGGACCCCCACTGCTTTCCCTTTGGCCAGATCTCTAAAGAGAGAAAGGATTTTAACTCTTGGTGCCCCAGAAGGGAATGATGCCTTTGTGCATTTTATATTTTTGCAATGGCTGTATGTCACAAATGAGTCCTAACTGCCATGAGCCTGGAGTCTGATGTTTCTTCAGCTACACAGAGCACATCAGACAGCGTAAGAGAAATCTGCTATTTCATTCTCAACAAGCTTAAGGTGGTCTTACAAAGCAAGTTAAATATGGCCACAAAGAAATTTAAGACTTGATTTTGGAGAATTTTTGTAAAGCTTTTGGTTGGGTCTTTCTGGCTTTTAGTTCAGAAGGATAAAAATGAATTGTGTGATGTCTCTGGGTATTTTAATTTAGAACATGCTTGTCCAGAAAAATAATAATACTAAACATTTACAACATGACCTCCTCATGTCCCACCTCCCAGATGGATGATTTTATCAGTGATCCAGGTGGTTACAAAGAATCTAGTGCTTGCTTAATACAGTTTTCTCTGATACGAAAATACAGAAGTAGCTAGCCGGATAACAAAGCCAGATATCTTGCTCTCCCAAACTACCATTGCAAATCACAGCTAAAACTGAGTGGTACCCTTTTGAGAATAGTGATTTTAAACTGAAGGTGATTTGGATGTCCCTTTCCTACTGTGTGGCACTGTGCATGAGCAGGACACAGGATATTCCTTTCTGTGTTTCAGAGACATGAAGGTGGGCAAGATTTAAGCTTCTGCCTTTATGTGCAAGGGTAGAATTCTAATTCTAGGACAATCTGGGATGCAAAGAGTTAAGTGCCCACATGTTCTCGTACCCACTCTCACTCCCTGCTAATTTCCAAAGGACAGGGCTCAGTGACAACACAGTGTCTACAATGAAGAGGGAAGGTTCTCAAATTAATTAACTGGAAATGAGTCATGTCAATGTTTTGGAAAGACAGAAGCGGTGAAAAGAGATTGCTAGAATTAATCACAGTGAGAAAACTACTTCAAGTGCCTGGCAGAGTTCAGAAACCCAATGAGAAGCAGAGAATCAAAAGAACGAAGCTCACTTGCCATCTGAAGGGACACACAGAATCCAATCAAGTGTCCCAGTCTTTGCCAAGTAAGGGCTGTGCCCTCAAAAGCGTTTATTATCTGCTACAACAGTAAGTACAATGTGTATCACTGGAATGTACATTCTACCCAGGGGAACAGAGGTGAAATCAGACAGTTACACTTACTGCAAGAAAACGAGAAAATGCGGGAACTTTTACTTGTAGCTTGTACACATTCAGCTCTAATACTAAAGGGTTCAGAGGGTCTGGAACCTATACGTCTACATCTTCAAAGACGTGATTTCACATACTGCAGAAATGAGATATTCAGGAACAGAATCCAAACTTCAGATGGAGAGGCCATTCACTAAGAAGGAAACAGAAACAGGATCGTAGATACAAGTCTATCTGACAAAGGGAAAAAATGCAGAGCTTTGCATAATGGTCAGAGGGAACTCCGAAAATCTTGAAAGACAACATGCAATGAACATTTGCTATCTTTATTTTTTTATTTTTATTTTTGGTCTTTTCGAGACAGGGTCTCCCTGTAGCCCCAGCTGTCCTGGAACTCACTCTGTAGACCAGGCTGGCCCTGAACTCACAAAGATCCGCCTGCCTCTGTCTCCCAAGGGCTAGGATTAAAGGCGTGTGCCACCACACCTGGCCACATTTGCTATTTTTAAAAGGCAACCTAATTTTGGTCAGGAATGTGATTTTAGGCCATGTATAAATTTCAGAATGTTTTTGTATTCTGTACTCAGCAGGGGTTTTAAGAAAATGGCAACATAAAGCCTGACCAAAATGTTCACTGTAGTTCTAGTTAATGGTACTTGATAACCATGTCAGAGGGCAACTTTCTCCTGTTTTCCATTATCTCACAAAACACCTCATGGTACCAAGGTAGCAAAGTTGTAGGAACAGATTTCTGGGAGTGATGAGAGGACAGTTTACATAAGTATACTTACATGTGGGGGGTTGTGACTGGCAGACTTCAGAATCAGTTTCTCCCCCCTCTTTTCAACTTCAAAACCCATTTTCTTCAGTAGGGATGCATCTGCTAGCCCCTGGTCCTCCATTTTTGCAATGAAGTCTTGGTTTTGGCTGTTGTCTTCAGTGAGGTTTCGCACAGCATACACCACCCACTGCATCAGAACTGGAGCCAGAGTGAAGGAAGCTGCTGTACTTTGTTTTTGTAACTCACATGACTATTACAGGTAGAGTCTGGAGGACTGTAAGGATACTGAATGCCCACAATGGCTGACAAATTCTTCTGGAGGGTTAGAATTAATATAAATATGCGCCCCAAGAGGAAAACATTTAAAAAGCTGTAATAATGCATATGCATGTGTATGCCTAGCATTTGATGTCCAACAACCAGCCTTAGAGAGGCTTACTCAGTGGGTGATGGACACAGAGCAGCTACTGCTGAGGTTTATGAATGCAATAGTATGCAGGTAGCACAAACACATTCACACACTTGGGTTATGCTAAGCCACTAGGTAAGGGCAAGAGGAGCTCTGCAGGCCAGTCAGAGGCACTGGGAAAGAATCAGACAGGAAACTAGCCCTGTTTTAAGTAAATGCGGTTATCAGTAAGAATGGTTTCCTAGGCATCACCATGGAATTTCTCTCATTCAGTATTTCAGAGACAAAGCCTCAGCTGTGGAGGATTTGCTAGGTTCAGTGTGAACACTCATTCCCTGAAAGCACATGACCCTCACTGCCTCCACAGGTCTAGGTTCTCAAATGCAGCATCCTGTATTATACTTGGTGTCCCACACATCAGAATGAAGATGACTATAGGGGCTGGAGGGTTTATCACTGCATTATTCATGAGGAGCATGACTTACGTGCCAGGGCCTGTGTAACACTCAGAAAAACATTGAACTGCTACTATACATCATTTTGTAAGAGACTGCATAAAAATGGCTTATTATGGACTATCTTTGGTGGCCAGAAACCAGGGACATGAGACTGCCAAGGACGGCTTCTGCTTGGGTCTGTATCCAGAGGGAACCACAAGGACTCTAGGCTAGAATAAATACATTTTCAAAAAGGCCTGTTTGCTCATGACCACATGGAATATAAAAATAATCAAATCTGGATGGCTGAGGATATAGTTCAGTAGTAGAGTGCATTCAGACATGCATAGCTTTTACTGGGGACATGGTTTTGATAGACAGATGGATAGACAGATGGACACAAACACACAGGGAGGGAAGGATGGAGGCAAAGAATAAATACCAATCTATCTTTTTCTTGATAGCCACCAGATATACCCACTCAGGGAATTCCAAAGCTAGAATAGAGGTGGGTATGCTCCCAAAAAGCATCAGTCCCTATAGAAAAAGTTGGTAAGCTTGCCAGGGCTTCCCTGGCAGGAGGACTGGTTCTGAAACATTGCTAGATTTCTAACCAGAAGTGAGACACAAGAAAGGCTGTCAGCAATCATGAAGTTTGGTGGCTCTTCTTGAATTGAGAAAGTAAATCAGTCTTCTCTCTAGTTCAATAACCTCATAGGAAACAGTAAAAACTGGACTTATCCACAACAAAGAATTCAAACACTAAAAGCAGGGCTGTTGTAAGATCAGGAGGTGTTTTGTGAGATTTTAAAATAAGAGGCCTGGGGCTGGAGAGATGGCTCAGTGGTTAAGAGCACTGACTGCTCTTGCAGAGGACCCGGGTTCAATTCCCAGCACCCACATGGCGGCTAAGAACCATCTTTAACTCCAGAGGGAGTCCGACACCCTCTTCTGACCTCCATAGACATGACACAGGTGTACCCACTTACATGCAGACAGTACACTCATACACATAAAATTAAAAAAATAAAATGAGTGGCCATCCTAGTCCTCACAACTCAACCTGGGTTCACAATCCTGTCAAGGCCCCCTATTGCCTCCAGAATATCTTGGTCCAGCTCTGCTCCTGACCATGATCCTACCTCTGGCTAGCCTCTCCCTAGGTCTTTAGCAGAGGGCTGGGCTCACATTTGTGGGACTGTGACCTGGACAGAAACTTGCACAAAGAAGAGGCCCAGCCAGTGATCTCTGAAGGACCTTTCAGTCTTTGAAGGCTTATCACTGACTGAAACCACTTGAGGGTATCACTGGCTGTTTCCAAAAGCACAAGATAGAAACGACTACTTGCCTGGCAGATGTTGATTCTGTAACTTGTCATTGCTTTGGTAGAGAGTGTTTCTGAAAATTTGTCTGCCATCTTTCATGATAAAGCCCAGCTCTTTATAAGACTGTACTTTTCTGAAGACTGAATTACTCCAATAAAACCCGAAATTTGAATTTCCCCCTTTTCTGGTCAATGAACCAACCCCCTTTGTGCCAGCACAGAAAATAAAAACATTTGTGGGTGTCAGACACTTCCAACACCATGGTAATTTCTGAACAAATTATTTGTTTGGGAGTTTCCAAACAAATTACTTCTGTGACTCTTTTTACACCTAACATGACACTATCATTAAACAAATTCATCATCCTCCTTCTTACAGAAAAGGAGAAGCAACAATATAATGAGAATTGACTAAAGGAATAAAGATTTGAGGGGTAAACTCAGAAAAGAAACCTGTAAAACTGGGGACAGGGTGTTCATGGGTTTAATTCCCTAGTGGTAAATTAAAGAAGCAAAACTTTTTCTTCTTCCTAAAACCTGCTAGTTAATCACTTCAAGAAATGAACATAGGCAAACTGAGATTGCAAGACTTTCCCAAGAGCTCATTCAATCAGAGGGCTGGGTGGCTCGGTGATGACAGCTGCACCGCCACTGTCAGGTTCTCTAGAGGAAATCACTCAAACTTCAAGTTAAGATTATTTCCACTTTGGCTAATGGCCCTACATTTCTCTCACCAGGGGCTTCCTGCTACTGTCTATAGAGCCCCACTCATATCACGCTACAGGGCTCTGCCCCGTCTTCCTACCCCCATTCTCTAGCCTGAATGTACTTCCTCCTTCCCTTCCCTGCTTTCTTTTTCAGAGGATGTGTGTAGTCTGCAGGATTCAGTCGGGCCCCAGGAAACAGTGGGAGGTTCCAATGACCTCATCACTCCGATACCAGTTATGTCACTAAGTTCGCTGTATGTTTCCAAATAACCATTCATAAAAATTTTCATCACACTGCACCACATTTAGCTATGAGTCCTTCAAGAGCAGGATACCATATTCACTTCTATAGCCCCCAACGCCTAGTCTGGTCAGGAACTCAAAGTGCCAAATTCAACATATACTTGTTGAAATGATGTAAGATACTATTACTTGTTTGTATTTTTGCCTGCTCTAATAACTGTGAGCTTCTCAATCAAGACTGTGTCTTCCTGTCCTCTGTCCCAGCACAGTGAAGGGAAATACTAGCTAAATGTGCAAAGGCAAGTTGTACTCTCTCTAGTGCCACATAGGCTGTGGTGGCACCGAGTGACCCATACAGCAATGGTGCTCTGCCCTCACATCTCAGTGGTTTCCTGAGTCATGGCTTTGGAGGGCTCAGATTCCAGGAAAGTGAAAACAACACAAATGCAACCCAGGCAAGGATGCCGGACTGTGCAAACAGGCCCCAGACAACCAAAGCCAGCAGAAATCCATGGAAAGGTGATTTCAATCACACTCATCCCAGAGAACTGTTAGCATTGTATTTTTATCATTAATTCACCCCTAAGTGTTTGTAAGCTAATTTGTGTAGAAAAAATGGTATGATGTCTGTTGCCTATAGGAGGAAAAAGGAACTTAGCAGAAGACTGATGAAGACTCCTTGTAGATGAGGGGCTGTTTTACAGTTGGGTCTTCAGGCACACCTCTCCAGATGGAACCAAGAACTGAAGAGAAAGAAGCCTTGAAGCCCAAGCAGCAAAGGCATTCTTGTCTTCTTCAAAATTAGTGCTGAGGGGCTGGAGAGATGGCTCAGCGGGTTAAGAGCACTGACTGCTCTTGAAGAGGACGCGGGTTTGATTCCCAGCACCCACATGATGGCTAAGAACCATCTTTTTTTTTTTTTGGTCTTTTCGAGACAGGGTCTCCCTGTAGCTCTAGCTGTCCTGGAATTCACTCTGTAGACCAGGCTGGCCTCAAACTCACAAAGATCCGCCTGCCTCTGCCTCCCAAGTGCTAGGATTAAAGGCGTGCGCCACCATGCTCAGCTTTGGCTAAGAACCATCTTTAACTCCAGTTCCAGGGGAATCTCAAGCTCTCTTCTGACCTCCATGGCATTGCACAACACGGGTGCACCAACCTACATGAAGACAGTACACTTATACACATAAAAAATAATAAATAAATAAATTTAAAAAAAAAGGGCTGAAAGCGCTAAGATATGGAACTGCAGGCAGTGGAGGAGTTGGGAGAAGCACACTCAGAAGAACACATTGGAGTCAACACCTCAGCACATGGAAAACCAGAAATAAAGGACCAGTTGCCAACACAAGGACTTGTCACTTAACTGTATATTTAACATTCTTTAATGTTATCAGCAGCATCAGTCATTTTTCCTAGGACTTTGTAAGGTCAAGAGTCCCACACATGCTCTTAGGTGGACAGGAAGAAACCCCCACTCTCCAAGGGAGCACCCAGCAGCTGAGGGTGCCGTCCACCCACAGAACAAACACTGCCTAAGGGTCCTCAGACCTGTGTCTACTTCAAATGAGAACATTTGGGCACATTTGTCCAGGATTTCAGATTTAATAAGTGCAAATTCTACTTTATAGCTGGTCCTTTTGTACACAATTTTTTGGTTGTTGTTGATGTTTGGAAACAGGTTGCTGTTTGGAGCTTGCTGGCCTTGATCTCACAAGGATGCAATTAATTCCAGAATCCCAGAGCTGGTATTAAAGGTGTCTGGGCATTTAAACATTTTTAAAGTTTATTTTTATTACATATTTAGGCTCTATTGCTCTCCCTTTAACCTAAATTTTAACTGATGCCTCAAAACCATAAAAATTATACATACTTATTGGGCTCCATGTGAGATTTCAACACGTGTACACTGAAATGTTTAGATCAGGGCAAACATACCTATCTTGCCCAATGGTATTAAGTTTTGTTTTTTTTTTTTTAAAGTTCTGATTAGTGTCTGTGTGCTTATGCATGATGTAAGGTAGGTGTGTGTGCCACAGCTTGTATATGGAGGCCAGAGGACAATTCTGTGGAGTTGGTTCTCTCTGTCCACCTTTACATGGATTCTAGAGATTGAACTCAGGTGCAAGCATCTTTCCCCACTGACCCACCTCGCTGGCTCCAACATTATTATTTCTCTATAGTGGAAAGAGTATCATTTCTCTTTCTGAAATTTAAGGTACAGTATGGTTAACTGGAGTTGCCTTCCTGTGGCAACAGCACCATTGCCTAGTCCTATCTGACCATATCTGCACACATATGACAAAAGAAAGTACTCACAAGACTGGAGTTGAGAAAAGAGACACTGCAAAACACAATCCTAAGAGTTGTCTGATCCACAGCTCTGGGTCATGAATATGTATGGGCTTCTTGTTAGTGTGGTATGAAAGGCTGGAGCCTAGGCAGCCAGGGCAGACCTAGACAGTCTTAAGTATCACAAGGGAGATTAAAGCAAGTCCCAGTTAATATTCACATTGCCCCTTGTTCTCTTTCTAAAGAGACAGAGAATAAGAAAGAGTGGGGGAGAAAATTAAACATTTTCTGAAGTCTCTAATCCTACCAACACTTGAAGTCCTTTATTGTACGCTTAGCTTTGGAAAGAGGGCTTCTATCGTTTCCATAGCTACTACAAATAGAAGGCATGAGCCTGTTTGTTGCAAAACTGCCTTGAAAGAGCTTGCAATCAGCACCGGGGTGAGGAGTCTACAGGGCTGCCCAACTTTTCTGCAGAGCACTGTGGCATCATGACCTGGGCCATGTATAGTACTAAGCAGATTTATGCACCAACATGATTTTACTTTATTTTTACTTATCTACCTTTATTTTATGTGTATGAGTGTTTTGCCTGCATGTAAGTGCACCTGTGCATGTAATACCCGTGGAAGCCAGAAGAGTGCTGGGATTCCCTAAAACTGGAGTGACGGATAGTTGTTAGCTATTCCCAGCCCCACCCCCAGTTCAATTTTAAAGTACAGTCAACTGAGTTAAAACATTAAAACCAAGTGATCTGGTAAGACAGATATTACATCACCTACTGTGATGGTTAATCCTAGGTGTCAACTTGACTGGACTAAGGAACAAATAAGAGAAAAAGGACCTTTGGATTGGACTACCTCAACCCGGAAGGCCCACCCCAAATGTGGGTGTTACCTTCTGCTGGGAGGCAGTATTAAAGCCATGCCAGAGGGATCTGGTCCCTTTTTTCCTGTGGCTTGCCTCTCTCTCACTGGTGAGTTTGTCTTGCTGCTGTGATCAACCCTACAGATCCCAGCGTGTACTGAGACCAGCACATCTCCAGGAATCCATCGGGCCTTCAGCACCAGATTGGGACTACTGAGACATCCAGCCTTGCAGACTGAGCAGTTCCCTGGATTCTCAGCCTCTCCAGTGCAGCGCAGCTACTGTTGGACTCCTTGAACTCTGTCACGTGAGCAAATCAATAAATTGTATATTGCTATATATTTGTCCTGTTGCTTCTGTTTCTTTAGAGAACCCTGACTAATATAGATTTTGGTATCAGGAGTGGTTCTAGAGAAACAGAATTGGAAGGACGAATTTCTTTAGTGGGCTTGGTAGTCTCTGGAGCCAGCTCTCCAACCCAATGAAGCCTAGAGTTACTGAAGGCTCTCCAGGTGGCATGAAGAGGAATGATAATCCTTGGTGCAGACTATTTGATGTAATTATGAAGATAGATCCATTTGACTCACCTAACTCACCTCTTATGAGAAGCAAGGAATTTAGTGACTCCATATATAAAATGTTTGAGAAATAAGGAAAAATAAGGAAAATAATGATGTTGCCTGGTTGCTCCTAACATGTCTGGAAAAAGTGATAGAGGAAAATAAGGAGCTCAGTGATAAAATTAACCAGCTCCATATTCGAAATAACAGTTTAAGTTTTCAAGTGTGCCCTGGAAGAGCATCTTCTCTCCAGCAGCCAAAGAGCTTAAAATCAAGCTGGAGCCCTTATTATACATTTGGCTGATTTACAACACAAATTTAATTCCCAGCCACGAAGAGTGTCAGCAAAGTGAGAGCACTGGTGGGGAAACAGTGGAACCCTGAAACTTGGGATGGAGATGTGTGGGAGAACCACGATGATGAGGATTTTGAACCCACAGATTCTGAGGGATTTTCTTTATCTGAGGAATTAATCTCTCCACCCTCAGCAGAGAATCCACACCCTGCAGATCCCTCCTCCCCACCCTTGCCTGAGGAAACTAATCTCCTCCTCCCAGTGGGAGCTAATGTCCCTCAGGGCCCAACAATTGTTGCCTCTAGACCTATAACCAGATTGAAGGCTAAGCAAGCCCCTCAAGGTGAGATAGAAAGTGTGGTCCACAAGGAGGTGTGATACACTACTAAAGAAATTAATGAGTTTGCCGATTCATTCTGGCAGAAGCCTAAGGAATATGTGTGGGAATGGATTTTAAGGGTGTGGGATAATGGTGGAAGGAATATAAAATTGGATCACACTGAGTTTATCGATATGAGCCCACTGAGTAGAGATTCTAGGTTTAACATGGAAGATCAAGCAGTTAAAAAAGGTTTGGTTAAAGTTTACTTGAATGTTGGCTGTTCATACTTTATTAAAAACATGGCCTACTAACCGCAAGTTAGAGATGGCTGATATTCTTGGCTTAGTATTGATGAAGGGATGTGAGGGTCAGGCAGACGGGCATGCTCGGAGTGGATTCGAAGTGTAAAACAACATTTTTCACAATATGAGGACCCAGAGGATTGAGTTTAATAATCAAGTAGAACGGATGACCTCGTTCTGTGGATGGTCAGCCTCTTTCTTCAGCTATCCCTCTTGTTGCTCAATAGGCCCATGAACAAAGTGGTCTTGGTGGCAGAGATGGAGGTTTTTCATGGGCTCGACAGCATGGACTTCCACTCACCAAGGCTTATCTGGCTACAGCTGCTGCCGCGTGCCAGATTTGCCAACAGCAGGGACCAACACTGAGCCCCTGCTATGGTGCTATTCCCCGGGGTGGCCAACCAGCAACCTGGTGGGCAGGTTGACTACATTGGACCACTTATATCATGGAGGGGACAGCGTTTTGTTCTTACAGGAAAAGATACTTATTCTGGTTATGATTTGCCTTTCCTTGCACGAAATGCTTCTGCCAAAACTACCAACCAGAGACTTACAGAATGCCTAATCCACCATCACAGTATTCCTAGCAGCATCAGTTCTGACCAGGGAACTCACTTCACAGACAAAAAAGTGCGACAGTGGGTCCATGGTCATGGTGTCCACTGGTATTACCATGTTCCCCCCCACCCAGAGCAGCTGGCTTGATAGAACGATGGAAGGGCCTCTTGAAGACACAGTTACCGCGCCAATTAGGTAGCAATACCATGGAGGGCTGGGGCAAGGTTCTCCAGCAGGGAGTATATGCTTTGAATCAGCACTCACTATATGGTACTGTTCTCCTATAGCCAGAATTCATGGGACCAAGGGGTGGAAGTGAGAGTTATTCCACTCACTATCACCCCTAGTGACCCAGTAGGAAAATTTTTGCTTCCTGTACCCCACGACCTTGCGTTCTGCTGGTCTAGAAGTTTTGGCTTCAAAGGGGGGAGTGCTTTTTGCCAGGAGATACAGCATACGTTCCATTGAACTGGAAGGCAAGACTTCCCCCTGGCCACTTTGGGCTTTACTGCCTTTAAGTCAACAGACTAAGGAAGGAATAACAATATTAGGAGGAATGATTGATCAGACAACTGGGGGAAATTGGACTGTTTCTCTCCACAATGGGGGCAAGGAATATTATGTTTGGAAGTCAGGAGATGCTGTAGGGCGCTTCTGGTGCTACCATGTCCTATGATTTAGGTCAATGGGAAACTCCAACAACCAAAACCAGACAGGAAAATAAATTGGCCAGACCCTTCAGGGATGAAGGTATGGGGTCACTCCTCCAGGGAAAGAGCCAAGACCAGCAGAGGTGCTTGCTGATGGGGGAGGAAATACAGAATGGGTAAAAGAAGGTAGTCATAAATATCAGCTGATCGGACCGGAGACCAGTTGCAGAAAAACACTGGGATTATAACAGACCCCTTCCTCCCCCTCTCTCTTCTCCCTCCTTTCTTTCTTCCTTCCCTTTTCCTTCTTCTTCCTCTTCCTTCTCCCACCTAATTTAATGTACTCTTTTATACACATAAAATAATAAGTGGGCTGGAGATGGCCCTAGTGGTTAAGAGTGCCGTCCGCTCTTCTTACCGAAGCCCCGGGTTCACTCCCCAGCACCCACATGGCGGCTGAGAAACCATCTGAAACTCCAATCACGGAGGAACATCCAGTTCCAGGGGAAATCGATACCCTCTTCTGACCTCCCCACACTGCATTGCACGACCCGGGTGCACAAAAAACTGCATGCAGACAGTAATTCATACACTACAGAAATAAATAAAATTAAAAAAAAAAAGACTGTGCTTGTTCATATATATATGTATATTAAGCAGATACTTGTGTTGTTCCCTTTTGAATGTGCAACTGAGATAAGTGTTAAGTGTTGTCATATTTAGGTTATTAGATACTGAAGGACTAAGTGTTCCTCAAGGACATTACCACCTACTCTAAGATATATTGCACATGAGACACTTATAACATGTTAGGAGGAATTATGACCTTGCCATTGTTCACAATTGACATTTAAAAAAATTTTTTTTAATTTTATTTATTTCTGTATGTGTATGAATGTACTGTCTGCATGCAAGTCTGTGCACCCGTGTCGTGCAATGCCGCGGAGGTCAGAAGAGGGTCTCGGATTCCCCTGGAACTGGAGTTCTCCTGGAATTGGAGTTTCAGACAGTTCTCAGCCGACATGTGGGTGCTGGGGATCGAACCCAGGTCCTCTGTAAGAGTGGTCGGCGCTCTTAACCACTAGGCCATCTCTCTAGCCCGCAACTGACATTTAAGCATAACATAAGGAGAGGCTATTTATTGGCTGTCAAGTTGACAAGGGGTGGACTTGTGATGGTTAATCCTGGGTGTCAACTTGACTGGATTAAGAAACAAATAAGAGAAAAAGGATCTTTGGATTGGACTACCTCAACCCGGATGGCCCACCCCAAATGTGGGCGTTATCTTCCGCTGGCAGGCAGTATTAAAGGCCATGCCAGAGGGATCTGGTCCCTTTTTTCCTGTGGCTTGCCTCTCTCTCACTGGTGAGTTTGTCTTGCTGCTGTGATCAACCTTAGGGATCCCAGCGTGTACTGAGACCAGCAGATCTCCCGGAATCCATCGGGCCTTCAGCACCAGATTGGGAGTACTGAGACATACAGCCTTGTGGACTGAGCAGTTCCCTGGATTCTTAGCCTCTTCAGTGCGGCGCGGCTACTGTTGAACGCCTTGAACTCTGTCACATGAGCAAATCAATAAATTGTATATAGCTATATATTCGTCCTGTTGCTTCTGTTACTTTAGAGAACCCTGACTAATACACCTACCAACAGGCAGTTATCAAACCCAACAGTACTTAAAGTCTATGGATGAGTAGAGTTCAAGGTCCAGAACTGTATCAAGAGCCTGCTGAGCACATGAACTGGGAAATAACTGACAAGAAACTAAGAGCAGTTTATCTATATACTCCATATAGTTTTCATACATTACAACATTGGTATATAAAAAATGTCTAAAATTTCAATTTCATCACCCCAAAAGGCAATTCTCCTGGCATAGTTTCAGCCACATGAGCCACCTGGGCTGCTCTGGAGCACAGCAGAGAACCAAGTAGTTTCGAAGACAGCAGGGTCTAAGAAGCAAAGGCCTTTAGCATACTGGCCTCAGACATAGTACTGAGTTTGGAAAACTTGTATTTCATTGAAAACAATTTAAATGTTAAAAGGATTTTTACTCAAATTTTAGGAAATATACGAGCATATATGTACTTTACATAATACCTGCATTATGTACTAAATATATACTTAATCTTTACTTATAGGATATGTTTATTTGTTTGATTTTTTTTTTAATCTTTTTTTTTTTTTTTTTAATCCTGCCATTTTGCTGAAGGTGTTAATCAATTTCTAGGAGTTTTGTGTGGAGTTTTTAGCATCCCTTAAGTAAGCAATCATATCATCAGCAAATTAGGGAAGCTTGACTTCCTTTTTTCCATTAGTACGTCACTTTAATTTTCCTTTTCTTGCCTTATTGCCTAGCAAAGTTTTCAAGCACTATATTGAAGAGGAAGTGGTGACAGGGGACAGCCTTGCTGAGTTCCTACCTTTAAAGGGAATGTTTCTGTCATTTCCCCATTTAGGATGTATTGGCTGTGGGTTTTCCCTGTATATGGCTTTGATTAAATTGAGGAAGGGATCCCTCCAAGCCCATTCCCTCTAGGACTTTTAAGCAGGAAGGGATATCTGATTTTGTCAAAGCCTTTTTCAGCATCAATTGAGATGATGGTGTGGTTTTTGTCTTTCAGTCCATGTTATAGCTTGAGAATTTATGATTTTCGTATGTTTGAAGACCATCCCTACATCTCTGGTAAATGAATCCAACGGTGGTCATGATAAAATCAACTTTTAAAAAAATAATGTCCTGAAGCTAAGGATGTAGTAGCAACACCACCGACTTGGGGAGGAAAGGCAGGCAAATATCGTGGAGTTTCAAAGCCAGCCAACCTGGTTCTACATAGTGAGTTCCAGGCCAAGCTGGGGCTATAGGGAGACCCTTTTTTTAAAAAATTTAAAAAGGAAAGGGGGCATGGAGAGATGGCCTAGCGGTTAAGAGCGCTGACCGCGCTTACAGAGGACCCGGGTTCGATCCACAGCAACCCACATGGCGGCTGAGAACCGTCTGAAACACTCCAATTCCAGGAGAACGCCACTTCCAGGGGAATCCGACACCACTCTTCTGACATCCGCTCATTGCACGACACGGGTGAACAAACTTTGCGATGCAGACAGTACATTCCATTACACATACGGAAAT
>VZQC01014537.1:1521608-1609818 GCA_009823505.1 Rhizomys pruinosus
TTTCTAGGAGTTTTCTGGTGGAGTTTTTAGCATCCCTTAAGTAAACAATCATATCATCAGCAAATAGGGATAGCTTGACTTCCTCTTTTCCAATTAGTACTCCTTTAATTTCCTTTTCTTGCCTTATTGCTCTAGCAAGTTTTTCAAGCTCTATATTGAAGAGGAGTGGTGACAGGGGGCATCTTTGCCGAGTTCCTATCTTTAAAGGGAATGTTTCTGTCGTTTTCCCATTTAGGATGATATTGGCTGTGGGTTTCCTGTATATGGCTTTGATTACATTGAGGAATGATACCTCCAATCCAATTCCCTCTAGGACTTTAAGCACGAAGGGATGCTGGATGTTGTCAAAGGCTTTTTCAGCATCAATTGAGATGATGGTGTGGTCTTTGTCTTTCATTCCATTTATGTGTTTGATGATGTTTATTGATTTTCGTATGTTGAACCATCCCTGCATCTCTGGTATGAATCCAACTTGGTCATGATGGATGATATTCTTTTTTTTTTATTAATTTTTTTTTCCTGTATGTGTATGAATGTACTGTCTGCATGCAAGTCTGTGCACCCATGTCATGCAATGCCACGGAGTTCAGAAGAGGGTCTCGTATTCCCCTGGAACTGGAGTTCTCCTGGAATTGGAGCTTCAGACGGTTCTCAGCCGCCATGTGGGTGCTGGGGATCGAACCCGGGTCCTCTGCAAGAGCGGTCGGCGCTCTTAACTGCTAGGCCATCTCTCCAGCCCGATGGATGATATTCTTGATGTGGATCTGTATGTGATTTGCCAGTATCCTGTTTAGAATTTTGGCATCTGTGTTTATCAGGGAGATGGGTCTATAATGCTCCTTTTTAGTTGTATCTTTGCCTGGTTTTGGTAATAGAGTGATGCTGGCTTCATAGAAGGAATTTGGGTGAATTCCCTCTGATTGTATCCTTCTAATTTTTTTTGTTAATTTTATTTATTTCCGTATGTGTATGAATGTACTGTCTGCATGCAAGTTTGTGCACCCGTGTCATGCAATGCCGCGGAGGTCAGAAGAGGGTGTCGGATTCCCCTGGAACTGGAGTTCTCCTGGAATTGGAGTTTCAGACGGTTCGCGGCCGCCATGTGGGTGCTGGGGATCGAACCCGGGTCCTCTGTAAGAGCGGTCGGCGCTCTTAACCGCTAGGCCATCTCTCCAGCCCCCTTAAAATCTTTTTGAGACAGGCTCTCCCTACAGCCCCAGGTGGCCTGGAACTGGCTATGTCGACCAGGCTGGCCTCTATCTTGGAGAGATCAACCTGATTCTGCCTCCCTACAGCCACTTGCCATCTGGGTAGAACCGAATTTTTATGCATGTATTTTGTAGCACTCATTTATTAATTCTAAGAGTATTTTCTGTACCCTTCAAGAGTTCTCTACATCACCTGTGAATAATGACTTCCAACTTGGATATCCTTCATTATTATTTTTTTCTTGTCTAATAGCTTTGGCTAGAACTTCCACAACTATGTCAAATAGGCTGTGGTAGAAACAGACATTCTTGCTTGCTTCTGATCCCACAGGAAAGGCATTCAGTCTTTCACGACAGAATATGTCTGGTATGGATATTTTCCACATGGTTTAATGTTTGGGTAGTTGCACTGCAGTTTTCTGTGATTTTTTTTTTTTTTTAATCACAAAAGAAGCTGAATCGTGTCAAATGCCTTTTTCTCCATCAACGAATTGACCACATAATCTTTTCAAGTGTTATGTTAATATAGTTTATTGGTATTACCAATTTAGTGGGTTGAGCCATCCTTATATTCCTGGTTGTGTAAATCTTGGTTATGGGGTATAGTGTTTTTAATATGCAACTGAATTTAATTTGGTAGTATTTTCTTTCTTTTTTGGCTTTTTTGAGACAGGGTCTCCCTGTAGCACCAGCTATCTTGGAACTCACTCTGTAGGCCAGGCTGGCCTTGAACTCACAAATATCTGCCTGCCTCTGCCTCCCAAGTGTTAGGATTAAAGGCGTGCACCACCACGCCCAGCAGTATTTTCTTAAGAATTTCTGTCAGTATTCATATGGAATATTGGCCTATAGTTTTCTAGTTAATGTCTCCCTAGATCATTTAATTAAGCAATGCTTCTCTCATAGAATAAATTAAGAATTGTTACCCGTTCAATGTTTTACTTAAGTCCAAAATTGACTGGTTAGGGTGTGTGTGTGTGTGTGTGTGTGTGTGTGTGTGTGTGTGTGTTTGTGTTTGGAGTTTGCTCTGTAGAGCAGGCTGGCCTTGAACTCACAGAGTCACCTGACTCTGCCTTCCCAGTGCTGGGATTAAAGGCATGCACCACCACACCCAGCTGGCATTTGTTCTTTGAATGTTAGGTAGAATTTATCAGGGAAGCCATCAAGTTGAAGGCTTTTCTTTCTTGGAAAAAATTTTGATCACTGACTTGATCTCCTTAGTAGTTATAAGTAAACTCAATCTTACACTTCTTAGCAATTTTGCCTTGATATATAGTTCCAATTTTCTAGAAAACTGTTCACTTAGGTTAACTAACTTCTTGGTCGATAATTATCATAGTATCCTCATAGTTCTTATTTCTACAGGATCATTAGTACTGTCCCTATTTAATTTCTGATTTTAGTCATGTGAATCCTTTTTCTTTTTCTTTTCTTGATCCAAATAGCTGTAGGTTATCCAACTTAAAGAATCAACTTTTGGTTTTGTCACCCAACTCAATCCAGTTGTGGTAAGAAAAAGTATTATGTATGTTAACTATCTTTGCACCATGACAGATGGTTTATCCTCAAAAATACTTCAGGAAGCATTTGAAAACAAATGTATGCCATCCTATTCTGTATATGGTTGTAGATCTCACTGGTGTAGTATGTAGCCTAAATCCTCTGTGTCTTTACTTAATACTCTGTCTGGTTTAAGTTTTTCTAGATTTTCTTCAGCTTTCTTGGTTTTTGTTTTATATATACTTTGATGTGTTTTTAGGAACAAAAATTTTATTATTAAAAAGTCCTTTTAAGGGCTGGAGAGATGGCCTAGCGGTTAAGAGTGCCAACGGCTCTTACAGAGGACCCAGGTTCAATCCACAGCACCCACATGGCGGCCGAGAACCGTCTGAAACTCCAATTCCAGGAGAACTCCAGTTCCAGGGGAATCCGACACCCTCTTCTGACCTCCGCAGCATTGCATGACACGGGTGCACAAACTTGCATGCAAACAGTACATTCATACACATACGGAAATTAAAAAAAAAAAAAGTCCTTTTAGCCGGGTGTGGTAGTGCACACCTGTAACCCCAGTGTTGGGGGGGGGGCAGAGACAGGCAGATCTCTGTGAGTTCAAGGCCAGCCTGGTCTACAAAGTGAGTTCCAGGACAGCTGGGGCTATAGGGAAACAGTGTCTCAGAACCCCCCCCCCCAAATCCTCTTTTTAGGCCTGGCATGGTGGCACACGCCTTTAATCTAGCAAACAGGAGGCAGATGGGTCTCTGTGAGTTCAAGACTAGCCTGGTCTACATACATAGTGAGTCTTAGGCCAGCTGGGGCTGCAGGGAGACCCTGTCTCATAAAGAAAAACAAAAAATCCTCCCTTTAAACATTTTAGTGTGGGTATATGCATGCCATAGTGCCTGCATGTGTGGTTAAAGGACAACTTGACAGAGTTGGTACTCTCCTTCTACCATGTGGGTTTTAGGGATTGAATTAATTTCATCAGGCTTAGTGGCAAGTGGCTTCACTCACTGAGCCTCGCCTGCCAATAAATATATTTCTAATACATTCCTGCTCTACTGAACTTTTGTTAATATATATCATACCCTTTGCTGTCTTCTGTAGTGCCTTTGGATTTAGAGCCTGTTTTTGTCTAAGCTACCATTGTTCTCATTAGTTACTTGCTTATCCTATCTTTTTTAAATTTTTTTTTATTTTTAAAATTTTTTATTTATTTCTGTATGTGTATGAATTTACTGTCTGCATGCAAGTATGTGCACGCATGTCGTGCAATGCCGTAGAGGTCAGAAGAGGGTGTCGGATTCCCCTGGAACTGGAGTTCTCCTGGAATTGGAGTATCAGACGGTTCTTGGCCGCCATGTGGGTGCTGGGGATCGAACCCGAGTCCTCTGTAAGAGCGGTCGGCGTTCTTAACTGCTAGGCCATCTCTCCAGACCCCTATCTTTTTTTTAATGCTTTTTTACCTGTTCTGTCTTTCAATCTAAATTGAATCTTTTACACAGAGCATGTAACTGCACTGTGCTTCAGCTACATTAATCTTCATCTTTTATGAACAGAAGAGTCTAATCCATCCAGATGTAAAGGTCATTACTAATAAGGAGTCACTTTTAAATCATTTAATTATTTTATATACGGCCCATGACATTTTTTTGCCATTTAATTAAAATTTTAATTACATTGCCGGGCATGGTGGCGCATGCCTTTAATCCCAGCACTTAGGAGGCATAGGCAGGCAGATCTCTCTGAGTTCAAGGCCAGCCTGGTCTTTAGAGTGAGTTCCAGGCCAGCTGGGGCGACAGGGAGACTGTCTCAAAAGGACGAAAATAAAATTTTAATTATATTATCTACATTTATGTTATTTTTGTGTGGGGGAGAATATTGCCTGCATGTATATAAGTGCAGAAGTGTTGTACAATGGCCTCAGAGGTAAGAGGGCAACAGAATTCCCTGAACTAGAGTTATTGAGGGTGGTTAGCTGTCATGTGGATGCTGGGAATGGAATGCAGGGTCCTCTACAAGAGCATCTAGTGCAGTCCCTTGGCCATTTGTTCTTATTTTAATATCTTCTTTGTTATTTAGTTCCTTTCTGTGGTGAAATACTTTAATTCCTTTTCATTTCTGTTGTGCATATTCTGTATCCTTTTCATTTTAGTTACCAATGAATTAACATTTGATAATCCCAATTTAGTGATATATTAAAAAACTGTTCCTTTACAGCTTTTTTTTTTTTCCTTTACATTTTTACTTTAGTGAATGCCATAAAATATCTTTAGATTGTGTGGCCCTCAAACATAAACTAATAATTCTCTTAAACATTCAAGTGTCTTAAATTATGTGGAAAGCAAAATGTGGAGCTATAAATCATTGTCACAATGCTAACTTTTGAGAAACTGCTTATTTGCTAACTTTTAATGACATCTTCATAGACTACAAGGTTCTGTCTAGGGCCTCTCATCTATAGGACTCCCTTGAACTCTGCAAGATCAGGTAGTAAGAAGAAAACTCCTTCAGACTTTGTTTACCTGGGATTATCTTAACTTCTCACGCTTGAAGCCTACTTGGACAGATACAGATAATCTTCGTTAGCAGGGTTTGACTTTTCCCTTCTTATAGTATTGAACATGTCAACTCCCTTTGTCTTTCAAAACTGTGATTATAATGTATCAAATCATGAATTTCTTTTTTAAAAATTATTTTTGTGCCAGGTGTGGTGGTACATGCTTTAATCCCAGCACTCAAGAAGCAGAGGCAGGTGGATCTCTGTGAGTTCAAGGCCAGCTGGGGCTACAGGGAGACCATGTCTCAAAAACACCAAAAAAAAAGAAAAAAAAAAAAAAGTATGCGTGTGTCTGTGTTCACATCAGAGGTAGACATTGGGTATCTTCCTCTATCACTCTCCATTTTTATTTTTTTTGAGACAGGTTGGTTTTTTTTTTTAATTTTATTTATTTCTGTATGCGTATCAATGTACTGTCTGCCTGCAGGTTTGTGCACCCGTGTCGTGCAATGCCGCGGAGGTCAGAAGAGGGTCTCGGATTCCCCTGGAACTGGAGTTCTCGACGGCTCTTGGCCGCCATGTGGGTGCTGGGGATCGAACCCAGGTCCTCTGTAAGAGTGGTCGGCACTCTTAACCGCTAGGCCATCTCTCCAGCCCCTTGAGACAGGTTCTTTCACTGACCATGGGGTTTACAGAGTCAACTAAAATTGCTGACACCAGGATCCTCCTGTCTGTCCAAGGTGAAGGAATTACAGACAATTGGCTTTTTACATGGGTACTGGGGATCCAAACTTAGGTCCTCATGCTTATACTGTAACCACATTATATTGCCGAGGACTTCACTAAGCTTCTTAAATGTTTACATTCCTTTTCTTTCTTTTTTGTTTTTTTACCAACCATGAGTTTTCATCCATTATTTCTGTAGTCTCTCTGTCCCTTTCTTTTCTCTGCCACACTCCAACATTACATGCTCGTTTGTGTGATAAGCTTCCCACATGCACTTATGCTCTACTTTTCTTTTTTTCTTCTTTAGGCTCAATAATCCTATCTGACCTATCTTCAAGTTCATGAAGTCTTTATTCATTCTGCTTGCTCAAATCTGCCTTTATTAGAGGCACTTTTCAGTTCCATAACTTTCCTTTTTATGTTTTCTATCTCTGCTGACATTTCACTTTGTTAATACATCACTTTCTTGCAGTTCTTCATATTTGCTATCTTTAAGCCAACTCATTTTTTTAGCCAACTCATTTTTAAGTCTTTGTCCAGTAGTATTTTTAGTTAATTTTCCAGAACAATTTTTGCTGACTTATTTTTGCCTTTGACCAGGTTGTATTCTTCACATTTTTGTGCCTCCTGATTTTTGTTACTAAAACCTAGACATATGAATTTGCTACTGTGGTACCTGTGGAAATCAGGTTCTCCTTCTTCTCCAGCATTTATTGTTATTTTTGTTTTGGATTACTGTAGGTTATCTCTGTATTTCTTCAGCAAGAATCAGACTGAGGTATAAGCTTAAGATCTTCTCAGGCAGCAGGATGCAGTGGCACACACCTTTAATCCCAGGACTTGGGAAGTAGAAGCGGGTGGACCTCTGTGAATTTGAGGTCATCCTGGTCTACAGAAGCACCAGGCCAGTGAGGCTGCACAGTAAGACCCTCCCACAAATAAACAAACAAACAAACAAACAAACAAATATTTGTAAAAACCTCAGATTTTTCTTTTCTAAGCTTGTTCTTTTCCATGGAGACCCACGGTCACATACAATTTTCACCATATACACTATCTTCGAATGGCCTGATCTTCAATATCTGGCTCCCAAAATAGGAAAAAAGAAAACACTAAGGAAAGTGGAGATAGAACACTGATCATTTATATTTTCTGGAAGTTACTCTAGCACAGAGATTGGGGTGTGCGATAACCTGAGGCTTCCAGCTCCTCACCTAGACTTCTGTGATCAAAACCTGACATCAATTTTTCAAAGCACTGATCCCATATTAAGTTCTTTTTACCAGCTCTACTTTGCTCCCGACAAAGTCCTCCAGGAACACACACTCAGCTTCGTGTTACAGTTAGGAGGAGAGGATGGGTAGTTGCTGAAATGGACCTACATCAAGCCTTTCCTTGGAATCTGCCAGGCTTCAACAGAGTTGAAAGTTCCAAAACTGTCCTATCAGATACTAGTGAGACTAGCAAAGTTTTAATGCAGAAGGGCTTGCTGTGTTGGTTACATGGATGTTTGCTTTGTAAGTATCTGTGATAAATGGGTTCCATTTTCTGCATATATTTGAAAATAGTTTAAAAAATCAGAATTAAAATGGGACTTGGATGTGTGAAAGAGATTTGTCAAAACACAGGTTCCATCAAGCAAGACAGTGCTTAGTAATACTGCTCCCTGATCCCCTAACTCTCCCTAATTCTGTGGATTCCAGTATCTTGGTGATTCACAAATTTCACCTCATGTGCGGCACACTCCCAGCCCAGGTACCTAACTGTGTGGTTCATACTTTGCTGCATCAGAAACCTAGTAGTGGGAGGACACTAGGGACTCTTTTTTTTTTGGTCTTTTTGAGACAGTCTCCCTGAAGCCCCAGCTGTCCTGGAACTCACTCTGTAGACCAGGCTGGCTTTGAACTTACAGAGATCTGCCTGGCTCTGCCTCCCAAGTGCTAGGATTAAAGGCATGGGCCACCATGCCTGGCTTCTAATTTTTTTATTCATTTATCTTCATTTTACATGCATGAGTGGTTTTTTTTCTTCATGTATGTAACTGCACAATGTGTGTGCAATCCTGTGGAAGCCAGAAGAGGGCACTGAATTCACTGGAACTAGAGTTAAGGATTCAAGGTTGTTAGCTACCATGTGGATGCTGGGATCTGATCCTGGGTCCTCTGAAAGAGCAGTCAGTGGTCTTAACTGATGAGCCATCTTTCCAGCTCTGAGGTTGGGGTCATTTTCTTCAAGACCCAAACTGGAAAAAAAAAACAAACCCAAACCCTAAACAAGCAAGCAAACAAATAAACAAACAAAGTGGTCTATCCTTTTCTCATACAGTCTTTCCGGGCAACTCAACAGTGGCAGTTGGATTGGAGCAGGCTGATTGCCAGCCCAGGAACCTAACTTACTGTGTGGTCTTACAACAGGTGCATACAATGTCTGATGCCATAGGCCAACCATCTCTCATATCTATTTCCTCAAAGATTTTCAGAGCAAAGGCCAGAGTAGAAAAGGTGAGCACATTAGGAAAAAAAAAAAAATCAGCTTTGTTTTCCATATTTTCTGAATTTTTAATTACTATCCAATGAAAGGATGAACACAATCCACAAATCCAAAGATAAGAAGGCTCAAAGGACAGAGGTTTGCTTCCCCTTCACGCTGGCCACTTGTGAAACAGCTGTAGGCAGAAAAGCGGGACTCTTAGAGTTCCTCTGAATTCCTTGGAGTCCAAGGTGTTTGCCAGAAGATACAAAACATTTGGTATGCTGGCCATGGCTAGATTCTCTCAGCAGAACAAGTTTTTTTCCATCCCACCTCTCAGTGCTCTGTCTACACTATAAGTGGCATGGCATGATCTAGCTAGACTGTGACCAGGAGGCTGCACCATTCTCAACTCAATGGTCTAAGGACTTAACACATGGCTTCTATAATTCGGTCACAAGGAAATGATGAGTGCCTGCTCATTAAGTATAGGAGGGAGCAAACTCTTTTACAGGATCTAACACAATAGATTTCTTTCTCTTTTAATGTACTGGTTCTAGAAAAACAACAGGTACAGAGAATATAACACTTCCTGCTAGGGATATGGTCTTAAAAATAAAAGCCACTGAGTTATTATTTAACAGTTCTGAATGGTTGTGGTTCACCAATGTTTTTAACCAATGGCCTGGCCTCTGTTACTGCTAAATTTGACTATAGTCAATTTAGTAAAAAATCCTAACAATTACTCAGGGCTACCTAGAACATATTTCTCTATGAAAATCAGCTACCTAAGCTTTCAAGTGTGTTCTTTTTTTTAAAAAACTGTGTACTTATAAATTCACATGGTACTCAAGTAATTTCAATTAATTTCCTAAATATATCATATCACTATCATTTTTTAAAAAGCTAAAGCAGCCGGGCGTGGTGGCGCACGCCTTTAATCCTAGCACTTGGGAGGCAGAGGCAGGCGGATCTTTGTGAGTTCAAGGCCAGCCTGGTCTACAGAGTGAGTTCCAGGACAGCTGGGGCTACAGGGAGACCCTGTCTCAAAAAGACAAAAAATAAAATAAATAAAAAAATAAATAAAAAATAAAAAGCTAAAGCAGAAAAAAAATGAGCAAATAGTAACTTTGTAAGAAATAGATGTACAGCCTGGCACGGTGGGGCATTGCTTTTAATCTTGGCACTCAGGAGGCAGAGGTAGGCGGATTTCTGTCAGTTCAAGGCCAGGACAGCTGGGGCTACAGGGAGATCCTGTCTCAAAAAAAAAAAAGAAAAGAGAAGAGAAAAATAGATGTATTTAAACAATGCTATTTACAAGGCAGAGACTCCATGCCAGGAGCTTGCCTGTGCTGCATGGTCAATGGCTATTTCCACTCCAAATTCAGCAGCTTCTCCAAAGGCAAATATTTGTCTTCTGGGATGACTGTGACCAGGTAACTCCCCAAGTGCCTTAAGTAGGATGGCCAGTATTCATGACACAGCTTTTATGAAGCCATTTTGGAAAAGAGGTAAAGCATACCTACCAAACAGGGTTTCCTTGTAATCTGTGTTTTATTCAGTGTAATTTTAAAAAGGAGTCCATGCAGAGTATAGACCTGGGGGAATCTTCTGGTGAAGAGAAACCAGACCATAACAGAGTCTAATACAATCCTACTTGCCAAAGCCAGGGCAAGCAAGCAAGCAAGCAAAGAATTATCAGCTATGCCACTTCAAAGATAGGCCAGGATGAACACTCCAGTCTGTACACTGCTAAAACCTTTGAGTGATTTTAGTGGTACTAGAAGATGAGGGCTCCAAACAGAAAGATAAGGAGACAAAATGGGAGGAACACAACTTGGCACAGTGATTGTAACAAGTCATTTTCAATGGTTTGACTACTTGCCATGTCAGCACACCTATCTAGTCAGGCTTCTTAGCTTGGGTGCCACTGCCAGGACATCAGGAAAGCTCCACAAATAGGTCTTCACTTTCATGATATACAGGACCAGGAAGACGCCTGGGATGAGTTTTCCAGACCAAAAGGGTAATTTAATGCAGCTGTTTTATGTGACCTGTTTTAGGGCGATGGAAGACCAAACTGAGGCACTTAGCTTAATGAGGGAGGACAGTGGAAGTATTCCAAGAGACATACACGAGTTGTAAATGGGGAAGGAGCTGGAAATGCGCCCTAAGAAGGCTACAAACTTAGCATTTAGATCTCGACCTTGCTTATTACCCAAGACAAACAGGGCAGTGAGTAAATCAAGTGATTATTATGTACTACATGCTGTCCACTAGGATTTAACACAGCCTCACACCACCTGCCCCTCAAGAAAGTGCCTATGAAAACACAGTGAGCAAGTAGAGGCTCAGGTGAAGTCTAGACATTCCAATTGGGACAAAAGCTTTAGTCATGGAGTAAGACAAACCCTGGGTTGTACCCCGGCCCCAACATGTGCTAGCTAAGGGAATTCTGATTGCTACTTTGACTTTCTGAGCTTCAATTTCCGATTTGTACCACTGAAATAATTTTTTTAAATAAATGTTTTTATTGAAGTTTTGTGCCTTTCATATAACATCTTTTTTTTTTTGCTCTTTCCCCTCCCTTAGACAAAAAAAATCAAATCCACATGCCAAAAGCACAAAGAAAAAACAACATGCAAAAAGAAAATAAGAAATCCCCACCAAACACTCCCACAATGAAATCTCTCTGGAGGTAACCCAGGATGCAGATAGATAGAGGATAGGTAGGTAGGTTGGTAGGTAGATAGATAGATAGATAGATAGATAGATAGATAGATAGATATTCATTCTATTGAAATAATTATTCCCAATTCGAGAGAACTTAAAGACAATGGACAGGCAGGGAGTGGCCTACAGAAAGCAGTGAATGATTTAAAATATTTAATAGTAAGTGCCATATAACACAAATACCTGCATGCACATCTTGGTCACTTTTCAGATGTATGTAACTATACACTCCCCCATGAGGTTTTGGAACATGGCCAATGCTCCAGCCCTGTGTGCCCCTCCTGACAAGATCCATGTCCCTACCTTCAGTAACCACACTTCTATTACCAGAGGAATTACATAGTAAGCATGCTTTTTGATCTGCTTTCTATTGCTTAATATTATGCTAATGAAACCTGTCAAATCTCTTGCACATAGCAGTTCATTCTCCTTTACTGTGGCTAGTGTTCCACAGCAGGAACAAGCCACACATTATTTTTGTATTTCACTATTGATAAACACCTAGTTTGTTTCCACCTGGGAACACTTAGAAATGTTACTGTCATGAAAGTTCTAGTGAGTGTCTTACAAGACATATGTACAGTTTTCCCCTGGGGATATGCTTATTAGTACACTGACTGCTCACAGAACAGGTATATGTTTATTAGTGGTGGCCGACAGGGCCCAGCCTGGTATTCCATTTTATATCCCAGGGGTGGCCATAGTTGTACACACCTTTAATTCCAGCACTTGGAAAACAGAGGCAGGTGGATTACTACGAGATCACTTCCAGCCTGGTCTCCACCGCAACTTCCAGGCAGGCAAGCTGGAACTATGGGAGACCAAGTCTCAAAGACAAAAAAAGAAAAACACAAACAAAACAAAAAACTAAACCCAACTTATATCCCCACAACAAATTAAGCTTGGGCTGCTCTGCCTTGCCATTGGGCTGGGATGTGAAGAATAATGGCTCCCTACTCTAGATGTGTATTTCCACAATAACTAGGATCTAGGCCCTTTCTCAATACTAAGTGGCCATTTGGCTTTCTTCATTTGTAGAGTGCCATGCCAAGTCTTTTGCCTATTTTTAAAAACTGCTAGTCTTTTCCTTATTGTTTGGCAGGGCCCTTTGGATACTGCAGCTAGTCTAAGGTCAGACATATCAAATCAGGTAACTTTCAGTCTTTTTTATAAGTTAGTGCTTACTAGGTAGGAGTGTGTTATATCTTCTTTAGGAAATGTGTCTACCTCAGCCTGAGGATTATAATCCCCTGAGACTCCTTGAGGATCATCTCTACTGTTCACAGTGAGGCTATGATTCCTCCCCAACCCACATTCCTGAATGATGTGAGCTAGAGGTCTAGACATTCTGCCTCACTGTCTCTGTCTCCACCTCTCCCACCCCCTCTGGGAGATGGTGCTGGTATAGTCCCACTGGTAGAGAACATCTTTTGAGAAGTGGTCTTGTGAGAACCTGTTTCTGCACTCCCCATTTCTCTCTGGATATCACTGCTGGAGTCTCAGCAATGACTCACAGAAATCACATACAAAACTTTACCTTTCTCATAAGGATTAACAGTCATAACAGGATATTTGCACAACACCTTTCTATAAGAAACTATGTAGGATTGTGCAGATTGCTTTATAAACATAATGACGTTTCAGTCACTACAACCCTGGGGACATAGATCCCATTAGACAAAGTAAAGATAGAGAGAGGTTAAGTGAGGTTCCTAGGAGTAAAGATGAGGTATTGGGCTTGTTTGGCCCCACAGCAGACACACCTGCCATGACCACACTTCCTCAGTTCAGCATTACTGAGGAAAACAGTATTACTCCTATAAATGCTTACATTCCTCCATGTAAATGAATCATATGTTCTTAAAATGAAGTATTTCAACACAAAAGTGGGGGGTTATGGGAGATGGAGATAGAATAGAGAGAAAAAAAATTAAAGAAAAAAACCTTAAAAAAATTGCAAAAATACACAGAACAATCCAGTTTGGGCTCTCCTTCTATCCCTGTCCCCACCCAATTCCCCCAATAAAACAATATATGGAAAAAAACCACATCAAGGACAACTGATCAAAACAGAGATCAAAAAAGAATAAAAAGAAAAACATTTAAAATAAAGTTCAGCTGTTTCTATTTGGAAACAACAACAAAAAAATCCCACTTGCCACAATAAACTGACAAATAAGAAATTGACTCTGCGGTAGTGAAGCTGGAATTTTCCGATGGCACCAGCTACTCTGTCATTACTGTGGGTGACCCAAAAGTGAGTGGGGGCGATGAGCAGCTGGGGGCTGGCTGGCCCCTGACACAGGAGCACCCTAGGGCAGGACTCCAAGGTTCGGTTCTCTCTGAGCCATTGCCTTTCCCTCACAGTGGAAATCCTGCTTGGTCCCATAAAATGCCTCCAAAAATCAGAAAGAAAAAACCTCCATGCCTCAGTTCCACCTCCACTCAGAGGGAATTTCAGGTACTATCCAGCTGATAGGATTCCCTGCCATTCCTATCTCCAAGTGACCAAGAAAGTGTTGTGTAGAGATTTCTCCTCCGAAAGGAATTCTAAAGGAACTTCAAATCCCCATCCCAAAGTGCAGAAGATGCTTGTGGACATGATAAGGATACTTTATCCAGAAAGGAACAGAGAATGGCAAAGCGCATCCAAAGCATCTGGTAACACAAAATAGTGTCTAAAGCTCCATTAAAAAAAAAAAAAAAAACTTGGAGTAGGGAGAAAAGAGGAAAAAAAAAAAGGAGTAAATTACTTGAAGAATGAGCTAAATCAAACGAATTCAAACTAAGACTTTGCTGGCTATATCTGACATTCAATTAAAAACTGCCAGAATAATGAGACTGGACAATTGCAGAGAAGAGAGTTTCAGGTACCAGAATGTGCAGAAGTAAAAGTTATATAAAAGTCAGTGACAAAGGAAGACAAGGAGGAGCCAGTGAACAAGTGGATGGGGGGAGAAAAGAGTATCCTGAAAGCGGGGGTGGGGGGGTGGGGGGGTGTATGGTAAAGACATGATTACACTGAGTAAAATATTAACTCATAGGGGCTAGAGAGAAGGCCAAGCTGTTAAAGGACCTTGCTGCTAACTCCTGAAAACAGAGGACCAGAGTTTAGTTAGTAATTCCAGCTCCCTCTTTTGGCCACCACAGGTACCTGTATACACATGTACATACTCAAGAGACACAGACCAAAATTCCCCCAAATTAAAAAAAAATCTTAAATTACTAAATTATATATATATATATTTTATTATAATAAAACATCAAAATATCCACTGATTTTTGCAATATGGAAATGTGACCATTAACAAACTGTGAAATTCATAAGCACACTCCTCCATCTCCCACTCCTTTTGGAATCTCACTGAAAAAAAACCTTTTTTTTTTGTTTTGGTCTTTTTGAGACAGGGTTTCCGTGTAGCCCCAGCTGTCCTGGGACTGACTTTGTAGAACAGGCTGGCCTTGAACTCACAAAGATCTGCCCTGCCTCTGCCTCCCCAGTGCTGGGATTAAAGATGTGTGCCACCAGGCCCAAAACTGAAAAAACTTTTAAGGCACAAATACCCATGTGAAAAAAAAATTTTTAGAAGCTAGGTCTAGAGCAATGGTTTAGTGGTTAAGAACACGTGCTACTCTTGTAGAGGATGCTAAGTTCAGTGCCCAGCATCCATATGGGGCAGCTCCCAACCACCTGTAACTCCAGTTCCAAAAATGTAATGTCATCTTCTGGATTCCATGGTCACTTACACACACACGAGATTCCATCTCACCCCATTAGAATGATGTTCACTCACAAAACTACAAATGTGGCAAGGATGTGGGCATAAGGAAACCTTTATAACAGCCATGAGAATTTAACTGGTTCAGCCACTATAGAAACCAGGAAGGTTCTTCAAAAAACTCAAAGTAGACCTCATTTGACTGAGCTCTGCTACTCCGGGCATCTCCCCTAAGGATGGCAAGTCAGCGCATTCTAGAGATACTTGTGTATCAGTGTCCACTGTAACAGCACTCATAGTAGCTGAGTTATAAACCAGTCCAGCTATATACCATCAGAGGAACGAATCAATGTCTATGTTATAAGCCAGCCCAGCAATAAACCATCAGAGGAAGGAATCAATGTCTACGTACACAAGGGTATTTTTTTCCAGTCATAAAGAATAAAATTATGTCATCTGCAAGGAAATTATCCAAATGGAGACAATCATATTAAACAAATTAAGTCAGGTATAGAAAAACAAATATGTTTCCTCTCATTTGTGGACCTTACTTTATATAGATACATAAAATCACATATGCATATATCACATAAAAGTACAAGTAAAACTGTCCAGCAAGCATGTGCCCAAGAACAGCTATGAATGCAGCAAAATACAAAATTAAAGCTTATCGAAAAAAATTAAAGCTTATCTAAAACATTCTTTTTGCGATTTTTTTCCCTAACTAGAGACTGTGTGGTTTTTGCATGTAAACTTTGTAAATGATATTCTTATGTTGTAATTTCAAAAAGATGGACATATCTATAAGAAAATAAAGGGAACTAATAGAAAGGGTAAGGGTTATAAGATACGCTCAAAGTACAGATACACCTGTAAGAATATGTACTTATATAATCCAGCAGCACAAACAATGAGTATACATGCATAGCACTGCATTCACAGCACAGCACAGCACAGCACAGCACGGCATGGCATAGCATTGCAAAACATGCAAGATTAAGTTCCACTAAGTATGCATGTTGTATTTTGCAGATCACTGTTAATAAAATAGAAAAACAAAGAACTTTTAAATTTGAAAAACATAAAATTTGAATAATTCAAAAATTAAGGAAAGGAAAAAAGAAAATAAGGAAAACATTAGAAGACTTAAAATAAATATACCCATGACCAAAAATTTAACATACATGAGAAAAATGCAACAGTTGATAAGGCAAAGACTGTCAATCTTGAGTAAGAAAAAATAGTTAGGCCTGATAGTGCAGGGCCTATAATGCCAAGAAATTCAAGGTCAGCCTGGGCAATTTAGTGAGAGCTGTCTTGTATAAAAAAATTAAGGGGCTGGAGAGATGGCCTAGCGGTTAAGAGCGCTGACCGCTCTTGCAGAGGACGGGAGTTCGATCCCCAGCACCCACATGGCGGCCGAGAGTCCTCTGAAACTCCAATTCCAGGAGAACTCCAGTTCCGGGGGAGTCCGACACCCTCTTCTGACCTCCGCGGCGTTGCACGTCACGGGTGCACAGACTTGCATGCAGACAGTACATTCATACACATATGGAAATAAAAAAAAAAAAATTAAAAAAAAAACAAAAACCCGTCTAACATGCTCCATAGACAGAAGGAACTACAATTACAAGGGTGAATTAAATAGTGAAGATCCTGGGCACAATGACATACAACAATCTAATCTTAGTACTTAGGAAGCTGAGGAGGATTAAAGTTTGAGGTTAGCCTAGGCTACATGTACATCAACAATGAATCAAAATAAAAGGATGAAGAGTGGAGGCAGAACCATACCTTCTGGCAATTAAAGAAATGCATTATTTTCTTTTTTTTTTTTTTTTAATTTTTTATTTATTTCTGTATGTGTATGAATGTAGTGTCTGCATGCAAGTTTGTGCACCCGTGTCGTGCAATGCCGCGGAGGTCAGAAGAGGGTGTCGGATTCCCCTGGAACTGGAGTTCTCCTGGAACTGGAGTTTCAGACGGTTCTCGGCCGCCATGTGGGTGCTGGGGATCGAACCCGGGTCCTCTGTAAGAGTGGTCGGCGCTCTTAACCGCTAGGCCATCTCTCCAGCCCCCAGAAATGCATTATTTTCAACAAACACATATAAGAGGAGCAATAGGAAGTGAGAAGTCTGCCTGTGAGCAGCAACAGAGACAGAAAAGCAGCAGTGCTGTATGGCTTCCCTGTGGAGTTAAGTGCAGCATGTCACCCATACTATGTCTTTATTTGCTCTGGTACCAAAAGGGCAAAATTTTAATTTATAATTTACAACTAAAAAATAAATCTGGGGTGAAATGCCTTCACTTCTGACATTTCCGCATTATTTTGCTCTGGTACTTTAGGATGGATATCATCTTACTTCATATACTTTATACGACTCTAAAATCTGATAGGCCTAATAAACAAAATTCTAAAGAAATATTAAATACATACAGCACTAACTATGCTTATAACATTTTCCTTTCTTAATTATTTAGAATTCAGAGATCTTGCAATGTTGTATCATCACCACAAAAGCCAGTTATCTGCACAGTTAACCATGTCATTGTAAAAATAACTTCTTTGCTTCGTGAATATGCTCATTTGGTTGCACGTGTTCATCCATCCCCATTCACTGACTCCTTTAGAGGCAGTACAGGAAAGTGTAAGAACTGGATACTCCCAAGTTCAAGTTCCAACTGACAAGTCATCAAGTGGACTTGTGGTTTATGTCCTCATCTACAACTGTGATCTGATCATACCAGCATTTGTTTTGTGTGTTGCCACAATTGAGTAAGGTTATTGTGGAAACACACAAAAAGAACTATGAAGTGAATGGCACACAAGCATCTAGTGACAGGAAAGTGAGAGCATTGTGAGCACACCTCCCATGCAACACACCCCAACGTCAAGCACTAATGACAAAACCCCTTCTTTGCTATGTCATTTCAAAGAACAGAAAAGTAAGCTATGGGTGAATTTCTTTTTCAAAATGAACCACCTCTTTCACTGGCAAAGACAACATCTGCACCTACACTTGAACACTCTAATGCTTTCCTGTGACTGGAAGCTTTGTTTCCTTTTTCTTTGATCTAAAAAACACCTTCCTAGCCGGGCGTGGTGACACATGCCTTTAATCCTAGCACTTGGGAGGCAGAGGCAGGAGGATCTTTGTGAGTTCAAGGCCAGCCTGGTCTACAGAGTGAGTTCCAGGACAGCTGGGACTACAGGGAGACCCTGTCTGGAAAAAAACAAAACAAAACAAAAAACTTCCTAACTCTGTACTTTGAACACTGTACAGTGACTGTGCCAGCTTTGTCTAACTTTGAAGGAGGGTCTTCTGAAGTGTTTGCTTTGCCTTTTTCTGACGGTTCTCATGAGCTATTGTGATCATTTTTTTGGGGGGGGGTCTTTTTGAGACAGGGTCTCCTTATAGCCCTGGCTGGCCTGGAACTCACTCTTTAGACCAGGCTGGCCTTGAACTCACAGAGATCCACCTGCCTCTGCCTCCTGAGTGCTAGGATTAAAGGCGTGTGCCACCACGCTGGGCTTCTATTGTTATCTTTAAAAGAATTTTGTGTTACACATTGGACAAATCCTCAGCACAAATACTAAGCATTTCTTGATTTACTTATTCTGAAACATGTGATTCTCTTAGGAGATGCCCCTTCCCCCCAGAAGATATCTCCTGGGTAAAATATCCCTCCTTGTCCTAGACTGGATTATGTACTGCCTCCGATCAAGCTTTACTCCCTCAAGTCTCCACCTCCTTTAGACAGTTCACCTGTCTCCCAGATGCAAAAAGCACAAAGGGTCCAGAGCAAGAAGCAGGACAGAATTTGGCTCACCAGGGCAGTTCTTAAACAGGTTTCACTTCAAACTTAAACAGGTTGTACTTCATCTCTGGCTACTCATCACTGTACTAAATTGGTTTTATTTGGCACAGTCACTTGGTGCAGTGAAGGAAATAAACAAGGTCCCACACCAAGAACATCATCCAGACAGGAAGTCCAACTGAGGAAAGGGCAAAGTTCCCACACTTCAGCAGCAGAGGGCTGCAGGATAGTCTCTTTAACAAGGAGAAATGCTTCTCCTTAATGCTAGAGAGCAGAATGTTCCTCCTGTTTCTGTACTGTCAAACCTCTGTCAGGTCTAACTGACTGGATACTAAGGATTTCCATAGTGAAAACAACCAAATGTTTCATATTTATTCCAAGGACTACATACATACTTCAGAAGGTAGCATCCAGCATAAGGGCTGAAAATGAGCTGCCTCTGCCACAAATTAGTGACATGCTGGTTTGAAATGTCCTGGTCACATTGAAAATTCATTTACTAGACCGTGTTTCAGCACCCTTACATATGGAACAAACACCAAGCTAAGGACATGCTAAGCTACAGCACCTGGTTGTGGGTCATATGCAAGGATACAAGGGTTGTTGTCATCAATGTTACTGCTGTCCAGAATCAGAGGAATGCCATCCAGCTCGTTTACCTACAGAGAAGGAAGATGGAGAACCAGGTTAGGGTCACAGGATAGATGACTCGTTTTTCCTCCTTAATTTCCTGGATATTATATTATTATTTGCATAGTTATATAACATACCTGTTACCAACCTAGAATTATTTAAAAACAAAAATATGGGTGCTAGAGAAATGGGCCAGTCAGTAGAGTTTTTGTTTTGTAAGCATAAAGACTCAACTTTGGTTCTCAGACCCTTGTTAAAAAAAATCAGGCAGTGGTGCACACTCATAATCCCAGCATGAGGGAGTCAAAGACAGGACAATCCTTGGGGCTCTCTGGCCAGCTAGGAGGTCAAACTCTGTCTCAAAAACAAGGTGGATGCATACTGAGGAATGACAGTGGAGGTTGTCTTCTACTCTCCACATGCATATACGTGTACCTACACATGCACACACAGAGAAAAGAAGACATATGGACACAGTGTTAACTTCACTCTTTTCATCCTTCCTGGAAACTGTTAGGGCAATTTGGCAGCCATATTTAAAAAAAAAAAAAAAAAAAGAATGCATTACATCCTAATGCTACCTCATCAGGACAAGTACTGACCTACATGTGCTGCAACTTAAGAAGGAAGAGAGGACAGACCAGAACCTTTTTCTACGCTGGAAATAGGAAATGGTTTCTAATTATGACAGAGGTCTAGAAACATAAACATTTTAGATTTGACATTTTTAATTTTTTGGATTCATTTTATGTATATGAGTGTTTTACATCCATGTGTATAATGCTCACAGAGGTCAGAAGAGTTTTGAATCCTCTGGAACTAGAATTATGCATGGTTACTACCTGCCATGTGGGGATGGGAACTGAACCCAGATGCTCTGCAAGAGCAACACTTAACTGCTGAACCATCTCTCTAGCCCCTTTGCCATTTTTCTTAAAAGCCAAATGAAAAAAGAAAGAGAAAAATATCTGTAGGGTACAATAGATTTTTAAGATATTTGAAAAGGGTTACACATTTTAATATACAAAAATTTTATATGAACAGAAACAGTCTGAGGTTACTGCTCAGTGGAGGATGAATGGCAGGGGCTGCAGGGTGTAAGCTGGAATGGAGGAGCTTGAACATCATTCTAGGAATCAGGAGATAGGCAGCAGGATTGGGGACTGAAGCCTAGCTAGATCCCAAACCTAGGCAAATCACAGAACCTTCAAGATTTAGGCTCCTCGTCTGAAAATGGATATGCAAAAGCTTAGTTCAAAGGGCAACAGTAACTATGGAACAGATACAACATCTGGTGAGCACAGAGAAAATGTACTGTGAAGGAACCTGTGGCAGAGGGTTATGCAGCTAGCAGATTGCAGCAAAGAACTGGGGACTCCTGAAAGTCCAAAGAAACAAGGGCATCTTCCAAAGGGTCAAATACACACTTCCATTCTGCACAGTGCTAAACTGCCAATTTCTCAAATACCTGTTTTTTTAATAATCTAGAAAACAAAACAACCGTTCAGGATCTAATCAGTGCAAGAAAAACACCTAACTTCATTCAAGAAAAAAAAGTAAGATTCCCAAGATATATCAAGTGGGTTAAGATTTTCTTAGAAATGAAATCACATGCTAAATACTGAACTTTATGCAAGCAATACAGGTAAATTAAAGGTTCTTTAAAATCATGGCACCACTGGAACTGTGGGTAAGCACGGGGAATGTGCTTCTAGGTAAACATCTCATTCATACAGTTACATTACGAAAGACTACAAGGAAACTTTTTATAGAAACTCATTGACTGTTTTCTGCATAAACAGTCTATTCTCGACACAGATGACAAATACATAATTATATACTTAAGAATGAACACAGGTTAAGGTCACTGGGAACAGCAAGCCTGAATGCAACACCTTCAGGAAGGGACCTAACAATAGAATGTTATTACAGAGCTCAAGTTTACTGCTGCAGTTACATGTGTAGAGCTAGTATCTGGGGGCAAGGGAGAACAATTAGAAAATTAATGAGTTTTCTTCTGTTAGCACTCCATAAAATAAGGAAGTTGTTTGTTTCCTTACCTAACATGTTGGGAACAGATTGTAAACCCATAACAAATGAGTCACAAGTTGTAGTTTATTTGGCGGAGCCAAGCTCAGTCAGTGCTTACTTTTTACATGGTAATGCTGCCCAACAAGGTAGTAAGTCTAGCTTCAACAAACATTTGGCCCTTGGAAACAGTGTAGACAGAGACAACTGATTCCCTCCCTTTTCTGTCCCAAAGACGCCAGGACACACTGCAAAACACACAGGTCCATTTCTGAGAAGCAAGCTCTTTTTTTTTTTTTTTAAGCTTTTTAAAAAATTATTTATTTTTTATGTGTATGAATGTACTGTCTGCATGTAGGTCTGTACACCTGTGTCGTGCAATGCTGCGGAGGTCAGAAGAGGGTGTCGGATTCCCCTGGGACTGGAGTCGAAGATGGTTCTCAGCCACCATGTGGGTGCTGGGGATAAACCTGGGTACTCTGCAAGAGTAGTCGGTACTCTTAACCACTACGCCATCTCTCCAGGAGCCCCGCAAGCTCTCCTTTTGAGGCTGGCAGAAAGCTGCCTCAATTATTCTGGCCTGTTGACACTGAATGTTGAAAACACAAAAACCTAAAGAAAGTCAAGAGCACACATAATACCAAGATGGGACAAGATCTCTTCTTAATGTTTGATAGAAACAAATTCATAACAGCTCACCAGAACATGCAGACAGACCCACAGATCAAAAGAAATGAACCAATCTGGGCATGGCAAAGCTCAGCCTAAATGACCACCTAGGGATGGCAACATCCTGGGGGCAAGCTGGCAGTGAGCTCAGAAAGCTGAAGGATGAAAGAACTATCTCAAGGAGATACAGAAACCCAGTCCTTTGGATGAGACTTAATTACTACTACTCCCCCTACTGACAGGGAAAATGGGGTTTGCAAGAGAGGTGACATACAGAATTCCATCTCAGCCTTTTAGGCTTGTGAGCTTTAATCTTCAGGTTTTTGATCAGACACAGTACTTTGGAGAAAATTATACATTTAGCAGAGTACCTACCATGCCACAAAAGAAAAAAAAAAAGAAAAGAAAAAGAAAAATGGTACCAATTTGTAACCATTTTTACTTGGTTCTGAGACTCTGAAGGTCTTCCCTTTTCCTTTTTTTTTGGTCTTTTCGAGACAGGGTCTCCCTGTAGTCTCAGCTGTCCTGGAACTCACTCTGTAGACCAGGCTGGCCTTGAACTCACAAAGATCTGCCTGCCTCTGCCTCCCAAGTGCTAGGATTAAAGGCGTGCGCCACCACATCCGGCCTAGGTCTTTCCTTTTCTAAAAAAAAGATGTTTTTATTTATGTATGCCAGGTGTGTGTGTGTGGGGGGGGGTATCCTGGAGACCAGAAGAGAGTAATAGATTCCAAGGTGCTGAAATTAACAGGTGGTTGTAAGCTGCCTAACCTGGGTGCTGGGAACAGAGCTGAAGTAGTCTGTATGAGTAGTTCATGCTCTTAACCACTAAGCCATCTCTCCACCCTAAGGTGTCCTTTTCTACATGACTTGAAAAGAGTTGCACACAGTAATCCCCTAGGATGACAAGCTGTTTGACAACAAAGTTCAGATGAGAAAGATACTCTTCTATAATCATTAAGAAATTGGTAGATATGGGTTACTAGAGTTTGGGCCATGTTATCTTTGTCCCATGAGCTGATGTACCTTACACTGATTTCCACCTGTACTCTTCTGCTGGATTCTAAGACTCATATAAATAAATATAGTACTACTCATCTTTGACTGCACTTGTTTTCATGGTGTTTTGTGCAGCTTATTGTCCATCAATGGTCATCTGATGACCGAGCTTCTGTCTCCAGTGCTGGGAAGCAACAATGTGACTCAGGAAGCAACCAGCCTGCATTCTGCAGTCATTCCTCCAGAGTAGACAACAAAGTCAGTGGTTTCTCAATCTTGGTTACACACTGGAACCTTATGCAGAGGTCTGAAGACATCCCAATGATATGTTCCCAACCCCAGAACAAATATACCTGAATCTCTGAACATCAGTGTCCTAGATGAGTTTCTAAATGACTCTAAATTGCAACTGAGGTTAGAACTCCTGAACCTCCCAAAGCCAAGAGCGCAGAAAGACCTGTTGCAGCCCAGGAAGAACTCCTTAAGTTCCTTCAGCGCCCTGCTAATGTTTAATATTGCTGCTGTTCTTTTCTAAAATGCACTTTAGTGATATAGAACTTAACACCGTACTGCTACCACACCTGTGTAACCACGGACAAGTCACAACAGAACATTTTTACCCCCATTCCCCCCCGCAAAAAAAACTTCCTGGTGTACCCGGGCAACCTCCCAGACTTTAGGCAACCAACGGATCTGCTTTCTGTCACTGTTAAGTACATTTTGCCCGTTCTATAACACAAATGAAACTTTATCAAAAGAAGTCTTTTCCCAATATTTTTTACATTTATCCATCTTATTTCATGCATCAATGATTTGCTTCTTTTATTTCTGATCATGATCACTTACTTATCCATTCTCCTAGGGGTAGGGAGGACTTAGGCTGCCTCGAGCATTATCTGTCATGAAAAGAGATGCCAGTGGACATTTGAATCCAGGACTTTTTGTGGACATTTCCATTTTTCTTGTATCAATACCTAAGAATATAAATGCTGGACTATATGCTAAGTGTATGTTCAACTTTATAAAAACTGTCCAATTCTTTTCCAAAGTGGTGACACCAATTTACAATCCTGTCACACAGTGTTCCAGTTACTAAGGTCCTTATTTGGTGTCTGTGGCCTTTTTAGGTGGCATGACACTGTGGTCTTACTTTGTACTTCCCTGACACATAATGGCATAAAATAATGGTATGAGTATCTTTTCAGGTGCTTATCTAGAAAGATGGGAAAGAATAAGGAGACATTTAAAAAGAACGGAAAAGAGATATAGACAACATTTATATAATTATATATACATTATATAATATATATTTAATATATATGTACATATATAAATGTTTTAATGTGTACATATATTTATATGTGTACATTAATATGTACATATAATATATATGATAATATATACATTTATTAATGTATATGTATATATTATATACATATATATATTATCATATATATACATTTATATATAATTACTGTGAAAAGAAATGTGGAAAATCTATATACTTCTGAAGAGTGAAAAATATCAAAAGTGACATAAGAAATCAAAGATTTGAACAGAATAAGTTTAAAGTGGGCATGTCCAACCTTTTGACACTGTGACATGTTGTCTCCATGCGATCAAATTGCAAATAAACAAATACCACACAATGCACACATACACATGCACAAAAACCATCATGTTTTTGTGTTGGGCTGAATTTACAGCTATTGGTTAGTGGTCTAAGACCTGTGAAGCACAACCAAACTTACTGAAAAATACAAAGATCTAAAGAGCTCTCCAGGTATGTATCACTACACTTTTTAAAAAATTTTTACTTATTTTTATGTGCATGAATGTACTGTCTGCATGTAGGTTTGTGCGCCCGTGTCATGCAATGTTGCGGAGGTCAGAAGAGGGTGCCATATTCCCCTGGAACTGGAGTTAAAGATCGTTCTCAGCCACCATATGGGTGCTGGGAATCGAACCTGGGTCCTCTGTTAGTGCAGTTGGTGCTCTTAACCATTAGGCCATTTCTCCAGCCCCTCACTACACTTTTAAGAAACAAGTTGTATTTTATATATAGCTGTGGTAATAAAACAGGAAAAGGGAAAGCTACACGATGAATCTGATGAAACCAGTATTACTTGGTTCTCAAACAGAGTAAGACAAACCATATAAGAAAAATTTAAGCTTTAAACTTGGGAATATATCTTACTCCCACACCCAGTCTTCTAAATAACATTAGCTAGACTGAACAGTCTACAAAAATACATCAAGATCAAGCAGCTTTCACAAAAAATGCAAGCACAGAGTAGATCAAGATACAGACAAGGTAATGATTCTTCCTGATACTCATCAAATTAATCTCAGTCTGCAGAAGAAAAGCACCAAACTCAGACCCTACTTAGGACTTCTTTCATCCTCAGTAAACTAGAAAATTGTTTAACTGAAAGAGGTTGTATATCAGAATCCTGTTATGAATTTCTCAGATAACAGTAAGTTCAGGTAGATGGTAGAAACAGGAGAAGCAAGAACAGTACCTGTCCCCAAGTAATGATGTAGAGAAATTAAGATACCCAGGAAAGCAAGGAGGAGGTGGAACGGTGGATAAAGCATTTCAGGATCACCAACTAAACAAGCAGCAGAGGAGTGAAAATAAAGCAATAAGACCAGTACAAGTAAAAGAAGAGTGGCCTATTTATATTTGTTTTGCTTTTTCTTTAAGGAAACAAAGACAAAAACTTGGGTAATAAGACTGCACTAACATAAAAAGGGAACAAGAACTACAAGGTCCAGGAAGAGACAAAGGACAAGAAGGATACTGGAAACTAAAGGGTTAAGCGGGGATGAGGACAGGGGGAAGGGAAAAGGTTGAGGGTGAGAGCAGGATAACCAAAGCAAAGGATGCATGAAAAACCCTTACAAAAATCCATTATTTTGTAAGCTAATAAAAAAAAAAATCTGAACACAGATACTCTGCATGGGGAAAAGATGTGGGCTGTTAAATGAAAATCTCAGTACCAGGCCTGGGATACATCTTATAAATTATTGGCCACGAGACACTCCCCCACCCCCCAAAGCCCCCAAAACAACACAGGCTATTTATTGGTTGCCAACCAGAACTAGATATAAGTAAGACCCTTTTACTGAAGACAGCACACTTGAATTGCAAAACGGAGAAATCCAGTAGGAACTGACCTAAAAACGCCCTTATTGCTCACTAGCTTTCATAGTGCCAGAAGCTGCTATATAGGCTTCTGTGGGAGGAAAGTCTCCCTGCAGACAATCCTGTAATGTTACAAGACCAACATGCCGGGCAAGATGTGTCTACTAGCACAATAGCAGCATAAAAGTTACGGGAGTAACTGTCTTAATTACTTTTCCATTGCTGTGATAAAATACCATGACCAAAGTGACTTATGGGAAAAAAGTTTATTTTGCTTTACAGTTCCAGAGGGAGAGTCCATAATGGCAGGGCAGGGGGTGGAGGGAGGGGGTGGGGTTGGCAGCAAGCAACCAGAGCAGGAAGCTGAGAGATCGCATATTTAATCTGGACACCAGAAACAGGAAGTGGGGTGAGGCCATAAATCCTCAAAGTCTGCACCCAGTGAAACATTTCCTCTACCAAAGTTACACCTACTAAAGATTCTATGACCTACCCAAACAGCACCACCAACCAGGGACCAAGTGTTCAAATACCTGAGCAATCTATGGGAGATACTTCTCATTCAAACCACCACAGTAGTCAACTTCTTTGGGAATGAATTTAAGGCCTGCTCTACTGGGAGGAATTCAGGCCTGGTATTGTAAACCTGGCTTAGGAGGTCACAGGCTCTAGGGAGGTACCTACTACTCTTGTTTTGCTAAATGTTATGTTTTCAAACTATCTTCTAAATATTTATGCTTATACCTATGGATTAGTGTTGCCCTTATCTTGGCCAGTCCTCTGCAAGAGCAGTCGGCACTCTTAACCGCTAGGCTATCTCTCCAGCCCCTCTTTTTTTTTTTTTTTTGGTCTTTTCAAGACAGGGTCTCCCTGTAGTCCCAGCTGTCCTGGAACTCACTCTGTAGACCACCTACCCCATCTTCACACCCAAGCCAATGTCTAATACAATCCCTAACTAACAGCACAGACAAGGGGAATAAAATAATTATGGTAATGCCTATGAAAAGAAAATAGATGGTTTACTAAAGAAAATGGTTAGCAAGAAAGACCTTCCTCTCTCCCTCCCCACTTAAAGACAGGGTCTCACTATGGAGCCTTGGCAGGCTTCAATCTCAAGAGATCTGCCTGCCCCTCCTGGGATTAGAGGCATGTGCCACATATGACCGGCTCCGGAGTTCAGTATCTGAATCCCAGAAGAAAGCAGATTCTGAAGAGTTGTCCTCTGACCTCTACACACATGCTGTGGTATACGTATGTGTGTGCATACATTCTCTCTCTCTCTTATTATTATTATTATTATTATTATTATTATTATTATTATAAAGGTGGGCTGGAGTGATGGCCTAGTGGTTAAGAGCACTGACTGCTCTTGTAGAGGACCCAGGTTTGATCCCCAGCACCCATATGGCGGTTGAGAACCGACTTTAACTCCAGTTCCAGGGGACACACACACGGACACACACACACACACACACACACGCACGCACAGAAAAGTTGAGCATTTTCCTACTGGCTTAAGTTTTATATATTATACTGTTTAAATACCTATATATCTAATTGCATGTGCTTCATTAGTAGGATCGAAAGGTTATGCCTGGACAAGCTGGCAGCCCATGAAAGAAAACAGCCAGAATTGACTAGAGACCAAGACATCAGCTCCAGAGAAAGTAGACTGTTTTGCTTCTCATCCACCTGTGCCCCTTTTCTAAGCCTAGGGAACAATCTGCGGAAGAGGGCGTGGTAGAATGTAAGGGCTGCGATTGGGGTTAATGGTGAAACTACAACAATATAGACTGGACACTCATTTGATCAACTTGATTGAACATACAAGCCCCCCCTGTGGATGGTGGGACCCATGAGCTGTGTGGGTTTGGGCACAACTGCTTGCAAATTGGTTTTACATGAAAGATGCTTGTACTCACAAATTATCACTTATTGTTAAAAAAAATGAAAACAAAACAAAACAAAAAAGCAGAGAAAGATGCAGAAAACTTACGGCAGAATGCATGATCTGGGATGGGTAGGGGTGGGGTGGGGGGAAGGGAAGGGGATATATGCCTGAACTGAATTGGAAAATGATGTATGAAATACACAAAGCATCAATAAAAAAAATAAATAAATAAAGGTTTTTGGGCTGGAGAGATAGCCTAGCGGTTAAGAGCACCGACTGCTCTTGAAAGGACCCGGGTTCGATCCCCAGCACGCACATGGCAGCTGAGAACCATCTGTAACTCCAATTCCAGGAGAACTCCAGTTCCAGGGGAATTCCAAGACCCTCTTCTGACCTCCACAGCATTACACGACACGGGTGCACAAACCTACATGCAGACAGTACATACATACACGTACAAAAAATAAATTAAAAAGAAATTTTTATAAAAAAAGTTAAGGTTTTAAGACATAAAGGTCTTTTTATGTGTATGAGTGTTTGCATGCATGTATATAAGTGCACCCATGCTGTACAATGCCCATGGAGGTCAGAAGAGGGTGTTGGATCCTGTGGAACTGGAGTTAGGACAGTTAGCCACTATATGGGTGCTAGGAATCAAACCCTGGTCCTTTGCAAGAGCATCCAATGCTCTTAACTGGTGATCTGTTTCTCTAGCCTCCAAGATAAAGTTCTGGTGCTGGGTATCAGGGTATCAACACTCAGGAGGCATATCTCTGTGAGTTCAAAGCTGGCCTTGTCTACATATCAAGTTCCAGGCCAGCTGGAGACTTTAATAGCTATGCCAACTTGGTAGGGGCAATGAAAGAATTCCCCAACAGGGATTCAGTGGCAGAAAAGAGGTACTAGAACTGTCACCTGTACCTGACTTACCCTCTCTCATATAACAGTCAAGGGTAACAAAATAAAAATGGTAGCTGAACTTAAAAAAAGCTCCACTGTAGCCAGGTGTGGTGGTACACTCAGGGGGCAGAGGAACAGGCAGGAGGATCTTTGTGAGTTCAAGGCCAGCCTGGTCTACAAAGTGAGTGCCAAGATAGCTGGGGCTACAGGGAGACCCTGTCTCGAAAAAACAAAACAAAACAAAACAAAACAAAACAAAAAAACAAAAAAAGCTCCACTGCAACCAGAGGGTATCATTTTAGTTCTATGATAAAACAAATTGGACCCATACCGAGCTTCTAGATAGTGCTCTATTAACACAGTCTCTTCTATTTATCTTTCTACTTTAGGCATTTCTATTGCGTTCTTTGTAAATAACTTTAAACTCACTTAGTCATAAGAAAAAAAACATAAGCAGTGTTAGTTTTCCATGACTATTTCTCTTTTGGGGGTCATTTTGAGGCAGGATCTCCCTGTAGCTGCAGCTGGCCTGGAACTTCCTATGTAGGATCCTCTTGCCTCTGCCTCCACCATGCCCAACCCCCATGACTATTTTTTAAAGGCAATGTAATTAACCAAAATTTCAAGATGACCAGTTTTAAAAAAAAAAGATCAGTGACATGCTTAAAAAGCTACATACAAGTCCTGTTTTGAAACAGAAAAAACATTTTATCAAGAAAATAACATCCTTAATGCACTTGAATGCACATTACTTAAAATTCATTCTACTTAGAAGCTTACTCACAGCCCCAAGATAGGACTTAAAGCACAGTACTGAAAGGGATCAGAAACCATGGCAGTGGGTAAGAAACAGACAGCGTAGAGATGTTTGTCACATCTACACTAACATACACAGCTGCGTTACAACAAAAATAACCTAGCTAGCAAGCCTGTAAAAATATGCAGTCCACCTTGGCTAGTCAAGGTATAATTCCCACCCATAATGCACCATTTACAATGTCACATTTTGATGCCTGAACAGAATTCTGTCCTGAACACAGTCTTTAATTTTTTAATTCACAGACAGAATCTCAACCACCTACTATAATACATACTGGGAATGAGCATCGTAAATGTGCAAGAAAGGCCATGACATCCACTTGAGTACTGCTCTATACATACTGCAAATCTTCTGGGCATGGTAAGGAATAAAGCCAACAGATAAAGGCTAGGAAACCAATTGCCTGTCCTTCCTCCCCTGAGAGCCATCTACATGGCCTGGCAAGCTGGCACAGATTTCTGAGGGGGTCAGGTCTACAGGGGGACACTGAGACAAAGACAACTCTAGACATGCATTTTACTATGGGAGACAATCTGTGAATAAAGCAGATTCATTTAAGAAGCTATTAGCTCTGCTAAAAAAAAATAAAGGGAAATGAGAGCACACAAGGAAACATGCCAAGTGCTTCATGTATGCAAGACATCTTGGATGCAAAGATCTGATTTTTTTTTGTATTAGTATGAGAGATTTACTTCTCCCTCTCTCTCAAAGCAAAAAATACCCCACAGTTCAGATTTATATTAGTGTCTTCTTTAAAATAAATTGAAAACAAAGTGCTATCCGGCCTGTAAAATTATAATATCTCTAGTCCATTATACAGACTGTTAACATTTACAAATTTATCATTTCCCAGTAAATAAACACTATGGCACTGAACCCAGTAACAACAACAACAAAAAAGTCATACATCTACAATTACATCTTTTAACATTAGAAAAACCAAGCCAATTAAGAAAAAAAGTGGCTCTATGGTGGTGTCTGAGGGTGGGATGTCTCACAGGAAGTTCTCCGCTCCCAGTCATGGGTCCTTGGGCTTCTTGCCTCGGAAGCACAGCAGCAGGCATTGAGGAAAAGTGAAGAGCTTCCCCAAGGATGAACCCTCCAAACAGGTCAACCTCACTGCTTTCCGGGGCTACAAGGTTGGCATGACCCACATTGTGGGTTGATAGGTCGGGATCCAAGGTGAACAAGAAAGTTGTGGAGGCTGTCACAATTGTGGAGACACCACCCATGGTGGTTGTGGGTATTGTGGGCTATGTAGAAATCCTGCGTGGCCTCCGTACCTTTAAGACTGTCTTTGCTGAGCCTATCAGTGGTGAATGTAAAAGTCACTTCTACAAGAACTGGCACAAATCTAAGAAGAAGGCCTTTACCAAGTACTGTAAGAAATGGCAAGAAGACATGGGCAAGCAGCAGCTGGAAAAGAACTTCAACAGCAAGAAGAAGTACCGCCAGGTCACTCACATTATCGCCCACACTCAGATGCACCTGCTTCCTCTTTATCAGAAGAAAGCCCACTTGATGGAGATCCAAGTGAATAGGGGCACTGTGGCCGTGAAGCTAGACTGGGCGTAGGAGTGGCTAGAGCAACAAGTCCCTGTGAACCAGGTGTTTGGGCAGGACGAAATGATTGATGTCATCAGGGTGACCAAAGGCAAAGGCTACAAAGGGGTCACCAGCCACTGGCACACAAAGAAGCTTCCCCGGAAGACCCACCAAGCCCTCCGCAAGGTTGCCTGTATTGGAGCCTGGCACCCTGCCTGTGTGGCTTTATGGCTCAGGCTGGGCAGAAAGGCTACCATCATTGCACAAGAAGATTTAAAAGATCGGGCAGGACTACCTTATCAAGGATGGCAAGCTGATCAAGAACCACTCCTCCACTGACTATGACCTCTTTGACAAGACCATCAACCCCTTGGGTGGCTTTGTCCATTATGGTGGGATGACCAATGACTTTGTCATGCTGAAAGGCTGTGTGGTGGGAACCAAGAAGCAGGTGTTCACATTCCACAAGTCCCTGCTGGTACAGACCAAACGCCATGCCCTGGAGAAGATTGACCTGAAGTTCATTGACACCATTTCCAAATTTAGCCATGGGTGTTTCCAGACCATGGAGGAAGGTGCCTAGTGTTGTGGGCACATTTCTCAGCCGGTGGGGTCTAAATAAAAACTTTTCCAATGATGAAAGAAAAAAAAGAAAAAAAGTGAAAGAGAAATTTTACAAAAAAGGGGCTGGAGAGATAGACTGGCGATTAAGAATGCCGACCGCTCTTGCAGAGGACCCGGGTTCGATCCCCAGCACCCACATGGCGGCTGAGAACCATCTGTAACTCCAATTCCAGGAGAACTCCAGTTCCAGGGGAATCTGACAGCCTCTTCTGACGTCCGCGGCATTGCATGACATGGGTGCACAGACCTACATGCAGACAGTACATTCATACACATAAATAAATAAAATATTAAAAAAAAAATAAAAAAGAAATTTTACAAAATGGCAAGTGTAGACTTTAAAGGAGAGCACCGAAATGTCTTCACTATTTTGGTGACTAAGCTAGATCTGGAATGGACATCTGTGGATAATGAAGGCAGGAAAATAATTCTCAGTGCTCAGGTCAAATGATAAAGTAGACAAATAATTTCCACGCTGGGTAAGGAAAGATAGACTTAAACCACATATCAAGATATAGCCAGAATATTCAAGATTAGAAGATTCTGATGGACCGAAATCTTCAGTATAAATGAAAGTTAAAAATTTATGGGTGTTGCTTATTTTTGCCATGTTTAAAAAAGGAAACATGATTTCAAGATATAATACAAACTGGAAAGGTGAGAAAATATAAAGATTAAAGCAGCCAAAATGTCCAATGAAGCATTAAAACATGATTAGAAGAAAGGCGTTTTCAATTCTGTGGCCTGTTCAATTGCTCTTCATATTAAATACTTCATCTGTCTTGAAAACATAGCTTCTGAATGGTGCTGATTCCCCTTCTGTGTGGGAAGCTGGAAACAGCTTCAGAGAGCGGCTGGACACAGCTGTCTCCAAGTCCCTAACAAAGTTACTCACTCCAGGCAACTTACAGTATCTCCAGATCCATATGCCAGACTTCAAGATTTTGTTTTTTTCAGTTCCTATCTTCAGCTCCATTAATATTTTCTCCATGTTTAAACATTTGGTCAAAATCTTGTTTTTCCAAATATGATCTTATAACATGTCCATCGAAATCAACTTCTGCCTTAAATCTTACTTTACCTAATCTAGATCTGTGGCTTTAACATCATGAATTGCTCTTAGTGATGGGTCATTCTCCAGGAGTTCAGTAAGCCACTATACTTCTTTCTGGTTGTATGGATCATCCCAAGAGTGCTTCTGTGTTAGTGTAGATGAGAAACATCAAGACCACACCTAGTAGGGTACCCACACCCGAAGAACCTAGGCTGCCATACAATGTATTACCTGTTATAGAAGTAAGGCCCATGCAAGCGGCTGCTATTATGACCCCTAAGACCACTGCAGTATCCTCCAGTAGTATAACATTTGAACTAGGATCATGACTTTCCATGACGTACTTATAAAATGACATTTCTTTTGCCTGAGCACTCCTGCGAAGTTCATTCATGGCAACAAGTGTTGTTCCTTCAGACACCAAAGATTCTGCTAAAATACAATATGCCCATAGAAGGGATTCCATTGGTTGAAGATGAAGTAATTCCATGACTCCATGATACCAAGAGAGTCCTGTACCCATCATGAAAATACCAATACCACTAATCAGTGATACAATATAGTGCATATTTGAAAATCTGTATGGATAAGTAGGGTCTGAGTCTGAACAGACTTACTGATGCCCAATGCCCGATGCCCTGATTACAAGTATCAGATAACGAGTGAATAACTTCTGAGAACATACTTACTGAGCCAGTATAAATCCAGGCAAGAAATTTAAAGAAACAGTTTAAATCATTGATGCAAATGACAACCATTACCACCTTTCCTGGTCCCTTAAGGAACACTGATGCTGTCCTGGAGTGTGGCTTGGTGTTTCCCAAGAAATTACCATACTCTCAGTATCTTTTGGTTTCTAAATAGCCGTTCTCTGTATTCTACTTCTGCTTCTTTATGCAGTTCTTTCTCTCTGGCAAAGAGAAAACAAGACCAAAAACCAGCAGGGCAAAAACCAAGTCCAGTAGCTCCATGTGTGACTGCTGGGACTTGACTTCCAAAGGGCTTAGATGGCTCAGCTCTTCCAGCTTTGTTTGCAACACACATTTCTTTCTTAGGCTGGTACCACTCCCTGTATGCAGCTCTCCTTGGCAAATATCTCACAGGTCTGGCATCTCAAAAGTCTTCTTGGGGGTCTCCGCTGCCAACCAGAATTCACATTCACAGCTTCGCGCAATGACCTATCAGGGCCTTCTTTATTCAGGGACCCCCCTGCAGCACTCTGCCTGGCCTTGGCAGCTCTCTGAAACTGTGGAGGAAGAACTGATGACCCCTTTACTCTTGCAAACTTCATGCCTCTAAAGCCAGCACCACGAGAATGAAATTGCTGAATCTGGCTGCAAGTTTGGGATGGAATCTCTCCTACTTTAACCACATTTGCAATTTTTCTCTGCCCTGGACTTATTGGAGTAGAAAACGCTTTCAGTATTTTCCTTTCAAAAGCTGGAGGATTAGCTGGGTGTGGTCTTCCCCTGAAGGTACTGATTCTTTTGTTTACTTGTAAATCTCCAGGCCTCTCCTTAATCACTTTAGTCTCCTTATGAGAGGGAGCCTCTCCTTCACAAACCTTGGTCACACCTTTAATCTTCCTAGTGTACTTTTCAGATCCAAACCGTACATTCTGCATTTCCTTCTGCCCCATTTGCTCTTTTCCACTGTAGATCTGCATAATATTCACCATTAAAAGCCACACCACCATTTCTACATTAGGCTGTCTTGAAATATCCTCGGCCAAAGACATTAGTCCATTGCTTTTCAACTTAGTATCAGGCAAGCATTTGGGCTGTGGGCAAACTGCTGCCAGACTCTTATCAAAATATCCCAATTGCTGCCTAAGTCTTTATTTTTCTCTGGAACTACATTTTTTGCAGCCATATTTTTTTCCAGGCTTCTACTAGAATGGCTGCTTAAGCTCTGCTTACAGTAGTCAACAGCTTTTCTAGCCCAAAGTTCCAAAGTCTTCCACATTTCTCCAAACATCCACATGGTCAGGTTCTTCACAGCCAACAGCCCACTCTCTGGTACCAAATAACTGTATTAGTCACTTTTCTGTTGCTGTGATAAAACACCATGACCAAGGAACTTATAAAAGAAAGAGTTTATTTGAGCTTACGATTGACAGTTCCAGGGAATTAAGAGTCCATTGTGGCGGGAGGCATGGCGGCTGGAGACTGGAGCAGCAAACCAAGGGTCACATCTCGCAATGAGCACAGGAAGCAGATAGAGGGTGACTGGAGACCACGAGGCTTGTTAAATTCACTAAGCCTGCCCCCAATAACATACTTCCTCTAGCACGGTCACACCTTCTAAGACCTCCAAAAACAGTGCCACCAACTGGAGACAAATGTCTGAATACTTACAGCCTATGGGGGACACTCATTCAAACCACCACACACGTAAAATAATAAAATAAAATAATAAAAAAAAAGAGTACAGATGTGTGGGTGATTTTTGGGAACCACATATGTAAAGCTTCCAAATGTAATTAGATTCTTCCATTCCTGGCTGCAGCCGATGGCTGATACCCAGTCGCAATGGAGCCAGCACAGTGCTGTCCAGCTGCACCTGTGGGTAGCAACGGCAGCAGCCAGGCCTGGAAACATCCTGGCAGGGTAGTGGCCCCCACTTGAACACCACCTCCTGCCCCTGTACCAAATGACTCCATACACTGGACACCAGACCCAAGATCTGATTCTTATATGTTTGAATGGTAGATGGTTAGCATTCTTTATTTTTATTATTATATAAATTATTTTATTATATATAGTATATATAATATATATGTAATATATATATATATATATATATATATATATATCATATGCCTGCTTTGATGCCTCTCTTTGTCTCTGAAACAACACAGTACTGGGAATGGCCTTGTAATTCCAGCACTTTTAGGCAAGAGGGCCCCAAGTTTAAGGCCAGTCTGGACTATGTAGCCAGACCCTCTTAAAAAAAAAAAAACAACATAAAGTCAAACGTGTTTGTATGAATTTTTTTTGTGTGTGTGTTTTTGAGGTAGGGTCTCCCTTTAGTCCCAGCTGGGCTGGAGCTTGCTCTGTAGACCAGGCTGGCCTTGAACTCACAGAGATTTGCCTGACTCTGCCTCCCGAGTGCTGGGATTAAAGGCATGTGCCACCATACCCGGCCTGCATGAATTAAAAAAAAAAAAAATTCACTTGCTGAATGTGGTACCACACACTTTTTTAAATGTTTTTTTTTATTTTTTATTGTTTCATATTGTACAAGATTATGTTACAAATCAAATCTAGACCCGTGTCCCCCTCCTTATCCCCCAACCCCACCAGAGCTCATGCATTCTTATTGGACAAATAAAACAGCATTGAGAATTGCAGCAGTTAATTAGTTCACAGTCATACCAGTCAGTGAGCCATAAACCCTAGGTCTGTTGAACTTAAAATTTATTCATTAAAATTTTTTTCCAGCTCCAGGAATGTATTTCTGGTCTTCAGAAGAAGAGACAGATATGGGGGTACATGCCTGTAATCCTAGCACTTGGAATGATGATTATGAGAAGATCACCATGAATTTAAAGCTAGTACAGGCTTTATAACAAGAACCTGTCTTAAAAATTTTAAAAGAAAGTATTTTAGGGATATAGAAGGGCAGAAGAGGTAGCTAAAACAGTATCAAATGTACTGAAAATGGTCCAAGAGGAGAATTCATAGGATGGAAAAAGGAGACAGATCCTAGCCTACTATGGAGTAGCATCTGACCAGCAGCCTCAGCAGACCCAAGAGACCTGAAGTTTCAAACTCCAGCCCTGACCAATGGGAACTCTTGCATTTTCTCAATGCTCTCGGGAAGTTCCCCATATCAAAATGTCAGCAGTTGCCGGGCGTGGTGGCGCACGCCTTTAATCCTAGCACTTGGGAGGCAGAGGCAGGTGGATCTTTGTGAGTTCAAGGCCAGCCTGGTCTACAGAGTGAGTTCCAGGACAGCTGGGACTGCAGGGAGACCCTGTCTCGAAAAGACAAAAAAAAAAAAAAAATGTCAGCAGTTATTTTAGGGTCTTTCTCCATGACTGACTGTGGTGTGTAGCAACATGAGAAAACCAGAAATCCTTTTTTAATTTTATCTTATTTATTTCTGTATGTGTATGAATGTACTGTCTGCATGCAAGTTTGTGCACCCGTGTCATGCAATGCTGCGGAGGTCAGAAGAGGGTGTCGGATTCCCCGTGGAACTGGAGTTTTCCTGGAATTGGAGTTTCAGATGGTTCTCGGCCGCCATGTGGGTGCTGGGGATCGAACCCAGGTCCTCTGTAAGAGCGGTTGGCCCTCTTAACCACTAGGCCATCTCTCCAGCCCCCAAAACCAGAAATCCTTTTAATCAACAATCTAGTCATATGACAAAATTTAAAAGAAAGCTACTCCATGTACTAAATGAGAATTAAAGGACAAATTAACCAAATATTTGCATTTACCAAAGTTGGGATAGGATGGGGCTAGAGAAGGCCCTAGACACAACACACAGTAATACAGAGGCAGCTTGCCTGATCCACCCCTGGCAGGTTCAATCACTGCTCTCTTGAATCCAGGCCCCCAGTTTTCCAGTTTGTCCTTTAAATCTTAATTTACTAACTTGCACAAATCTGCAGTGTGTGGCTCTATGTGCATGTTCCCTCTACTCACAGCAGAACACTGCAGCAACCCCAAGGCCAGGGGTCCCTGTTAGCTGGCAGCTTGTACAAACTACTGCTCTGGCCTCTATCACCTTGGCTGCCTTTTGCCTCTTCTGAGATTCTGGATAAACAAGAGTCGCATTACTGGGCAGTATCCTGTTCCTGGTTTCCTTCAGGAAACACACTGCCACAATCCCAACAGCTCACTATGCAACAATTGTATATGACTCCACTATATGAGCAAATCATGAATGGAACCATGCCATTCATTCTGGCTGCTTCTAGCTCTATACTAATTATGAATGTTCATATACATGACTTTTGTAAGGATATAAAGACTGATGTCTACATGTGTATACACAAACACACACATATACACGCACACATACAGCCATGTAACTGTTGGTTTAGCAATACTTGTATAGCACAGTTTGGGTCTCATGTATTAGAGAGCTGTCTTCTGCTTCACCCTTCTGGGAGGTAGAACCATTTAGAGGTAAGAGGCAAGAGGGAAGTTTCAGGTCATAGGGAATGTGTCCTTGAAGGGGACTGTATTCTTCTCTTTTGTTTGCTGGTTACTATGAAGTGAGAATGTTTGGTTCTTCATGGACTTTTTTTTTTTTTATGTATGTGAATAGTATATTGTTTGCAGGCAGGTAGGTGCACCCCTGCTGTGTAGTAGCCGCAGGTCAGAGGAGGGTGACAGATCCCCTAGAACTGGAGTTACAGACAGTTGTTAGCTGCCATGTGGGTGCTGGGAATTGAACCCAGGTCCTATGTAAGAGAAGGCTGTGCTCTTAACCAATGAGCCATCTCTCCAGCACCCTCTTTCATGTACTTAAAAAGAAAACCAGGCTTATCTTAATATTATGTATATAAGCGATTTGCCTGTATTTATATAGGTGTACCATGTATATAACTGGTGCCAATGGAGGCCAGAAGAGGCCAATGGAGCCCCTTAATGCCATTTGAGTCCTGAGAACTGAACTGGGTCCTCTTCAGGAGTAGCCAGTGCTGTTAACCACTAAGCCATCTTTCTGGACCCCACCTTCATATATCTCTGCTATGATGTGTCACAGCCCTTAAGTAACTAGGCCAACAAACCACAGGATAAAACTTCTAAAGGTGTGAGTAAAAAAAAACACAAACTTTTTTTTGCTCATAAGGTGATTATTTTAATCATTTGTTACAGTGAGGGAAAGGTAACTAATACATAGAGGCTTAGTGAAAACATTATAGTTCTATACTTTTATTGGAAATGCTGGTTGGTGTAAGCTGGGCTAAGTAGAAAAGTCATGTAAAAAAATCCCTTCTTGTTCTAATAAGATGGGTGGGTTAATGGTGTCATGGAAATCTTTAGAGTTGAGTCATTTACTAATCTACAGCTATTGCCAAGGAATCTTAACTGCTCCTGAACCTCTTCCATCTGTAGATTTATGCTGTATACCAAACTGAAATTTTACTCTTAAATTTTTTTTAATTTTATTTATTTTTGTATGTGTATGAGTGTACTGTCTGCATGTAGGTTTGTGCACCCGTGTCGTGCAATGCCGAGGAGGTCAGAAGAGGCTATCGGATTTCCCTGGAACTGGAGTTAAAGACGGTTCTCAGCTGCCATGTAGGTGCTGGGGATCGAACCCTGGTCCTCTGCAAGAGCAGTTGGCGCTCTTAACCGCTAGGCCATCTCTCCAGCCCCAACAATATTTTCAAAACCAACACAAAATAGCTTTTCATTTGTACTTTCAAAAAGTGCCTGTGAATTCTATTACATCTCTACTGGACCACAAACTAAGCTTTATATTTCAAGGCCTAGATTTTACATGTTACTACACTGCTCCTAGCAATCTAGATAGGTATTTCCCATTGGATACTTTTATTGGTAAAACTTTTTTTTTTGGGGGGGGGGTTATTGGAGACAGGGTCTCCCTGTAGCTCCAGCTGTCCTGGAACTCACTATGTAGACCAGGCTTGAACTCACAAAGATCTGCCTGCCTCTGCCTCCCCGGTGCTGGTATAAAAGGTGTGTACCACTACGCCTGGCAGTAAAACCATTCTTAAGTGTATTTTGTTTTTTTTTTTTTTTTTTTTTTGCTAGAGGAAAACAATAAAAAACAAAACAAAAAAAAAAAAAAACAGAAAAAATAGGAGATGCCTTTTATTTTTTTTAGAAAGAATTAATTTTTGTGGGGGGTGGAGATAGGCCTACGGTTAAGAGAGCTGACCCTCTTGCAGAGGACCTGGGTTCGAATTCCCAGCACCCACATGGCGGCTAAGAACCCTTATGACTCATTCCAGGAGAACCAGTTCCAGGGGAATCCGAGACCCTCTGTTGACCCCGCGGCATTGCCACGGCAGGGTGCACGACCTACACGCAACAGTAGTACATTTATACACAGATAAATAACTAAAAATCAAAAATAAAATAAAAAAAAAAGATAATTTAAATTTCTTATTAAAATTTATATATATATATATATATATATATATATTTGTCTTTTCGAGCCAGGGTCTCCCTGTAGCCCCAGCTGTCCTGGAATTTGCTCTGTAGACCAGGCTGGCCTTGAACTCCCGAGTGCTGGGATTAAAAGCATGCACCACCACACCCGGCAGGAGATGCCTTCTCATTAACCAAAATCACTTGTGGCAACTCATAGCAAGACAGCCATTCAATCTGGCTCTAGTCTTGGTCAGAGCCCTGGAGTTGTTTCCTTAAAGCACAAACAGGAACACAACATAGCCCCTTCCTTCCAGGCCATCTTATGTCTAAATTATATTCTGAAATCTTATTAGAACTGGAAAGTGCCTTAGGTGAATATGTGATCCCAACAGAATTAATTTCCATTCATCTGACACCCTCTTCTCCTGGCCTTTGCAGAAGTCTCCCCACCACATATACATAAAGATATAAAATGAGTATTTTTTTAAAAAGTAAAAGCAGTTCATCAGATCAAGAACACAGTAAGTATCCTTTTCCTAGAAATATAAAGAACCAAAGGTGTTAGACTATTACAAGAAAATGGCTCTTCTTATGAGACAGAAAAACAATATATAGCTTTCTGAGGAATCTGATCAAAGAAAAAATTCACAAATCACAGAAGTAGAGATGAGAAAGGTTTAGAAAAACTTGGTCTAGAGCCTGTAAGATGGCTCAACAGCAGCAGTAAAGATGTAAAGATGTTTGCCACCAAGCCTGAGTTTTGATTACTGGAGACCACTTGGTAGGAGAACTGACTACCCCAAGTTGTTCTATGACCTACACAGACACAGACCCATACTAGAAAACAATACAAACAAAAGAACTTTGGAGTCAATCGCCTTACTTTACAAGTGATGAAGTTACTAAGAATACTTTACTTGGGACAATGAGCTGGCTCAGCAGGTAAAAGGACTTGCCACACAAGTCTGACACTCTAGTCTGAAGTCCAGAATTCACAAAAAGCCAAATATGCTTCTCTCTACAATCCAGGGAACATGGGAGGCATAGACAGGAGAATCTCCTGGATGCTTGTGAGTCACCTAGATTGGAGTAGCCATGTGACAGAAACAGGAGAGCCTGCCTCAACAAGGTGGAAGCAAAGACCTGACTCCTCAAGCTGTCCTTTGATGTATACTCACATGCCATGGTCATGCATGCCTGTACTCATAAACACATGATAAAATAAAGTTTTAATTAAAAAAATTTTTTTTGGTTTTAGCATCTTCAGCTTATAATTTCTTTTTCTTTCTTGTTCTGCTGAAAGATGTCATGTTTTCCTTAAGGAAGTGTTTGAAGACTCCTCCTTGGCAAGCCCAAACAACCATCAGTCCTGCCCTTATGCTCCACACTAGGGTCTTTCCTTCCCATGGTCACCAAATGAGGTCCAGTAAGCACTGCGTCCTGTCTTGTTCTTCCTGTACTGGCCTCCGTGATACAGCCTGGGTAGTCCAACAACAGCAGTCTATACTCTGAAGAGGCTGAAACCCCAGTAGTTGCTCAGTCCACAAGCTGGATATCTCAGCAGTTTCCATCTGTCACTGAAGGTTTGGAGGATTCTTGGAGAGACATGAGTCTTCAGTCCATATTGGAAGGTTGAAAGGCTATGTCTCATGTCTTTGAAGGATGGCAAAAGCAGTGGCAGCCACAGGGTAGCTACACTTGCCAGTAAGAATTGAAGATAGGCAGAACAACAGTGCTTTTTTTTTTTTTTTTTTTTTTTTTTTTGTCTTTTTACTAGGATCTCAGTACAATATCTCAGGCCTTACTGATTATTTCTGGTTATACTTTCCTTTTGGATGTTCAAGGCCATACAGTTAACCCAGATTAACCAAGGCTTTTGTATTCTCAAGGTCAGTTGAGGATCTGGTCCTCAGGGGTCACTTGGGCTTTTTTTTTTGGGTGGGGGGAGCCCCTGGCTCCTTTTTGCTTTTCATTTACCAGTTCCATCCACTTGAGGACAAAGTCAGGTTTTGCTAGACCAGGTTTCCCTTTTTGTTTTTTTGTTTTAATTTTATTATCATTATTATTAAACTTTTTCCATACATCATACATCATTTCTCAATCAAATTTAGAGCCACTTCCCTTTCCATGCCCCCCACCCTACCTGATTTCCTGCACTCTGCGATACAGGCTTCCCTTTTTGAAGCATGAGCAGACTTTCCTCTTTATAGACTGGACATTGGCCTAAGTCCCATTAGTGGATCTCCAAGACCTCCCTGCACAGGAAGACTGGTAACTCACATATGCAGGACATTTCAAGAGATGCCCCCATGCACAGTACCCTGGGACTTAGTTGACCTCTGAGGGCAAGGAACAAAGTTATCCCTCGGCCAAATTGGTATGGGCATTTAAGTATGGTGGTTAAGCATTCAGAAAAACTAGGTTACACTAGGTTAAAAACATTTTAAACAATATTTACCACCAAGTCATATTTTCAGATCCTATGACACCATTTGCTCATTTCATTCACTAATGTGTTTGTCAACCAACCCCAGGAAGATAACTGGGTGCCAAGATATAAAATACTTGGGTCCTAGGACCTTTGTACAAAAAGCAACTTAGATAAAATATCCTACTTACTATATATTAAAGGTCAATCTTATTTCCATAATTTTGAATATTAATCTTCAGTCCTAAAACACAACTGCTACTTCAAAGAATATAAACCTAACTTGATCCTTACATTCCCAAGTACCCTGTCCCCCTCATGACACATGGATTCAAAGACCCTTTGAAGTACACAGGATCTTGGATCAAACCTACCTAATGAAAAAAATTAAATATGGAATGAGCATGGAATTTCAGGAATGGGCTCCAGATAGAGTAAAAGGTGACACACTGGAGGCACTGGGCTTCTTTTCTCCCTCAGAAACATCTCTGTCTTGAGCTACTCTTCCTGAAACCACAATGACACAGTTTACTCCCAGGTTATTTCCTTTGAGCTCTTCTCCGTGTTAAACTAATACACCAGGGACACTTCTTGTTACTTCTGGTTATTCATTCTTCAAGCAAAAACTTCTGAAGATAAGTCAACATGGAAATATGTGAACATCATTGAGAATGCATTCTGCTTATCACTACCTATGCCAAAGAATGTTCTAAATGCCACTGTTACAAATATTAACCTACCTATTCTTCTTTTATGAGAATTATGTGGGATCACTATCCTCAAAGAATATAAGTTTTAAAGCACTGAATAAATTGATAAAAGATGATGAAAGGAAAAAGATTATAGTGGGCCCAGAACACAGTCACTCTCCTATAGGTGCCTGTAGGATTCAAACAACTATTTTCATTGCATTAAATCAGGGGCAGCAAGCTTTCCTATAAAAAGCTAGAAAATAACTTAGATTTTGAAAACCACAGTCTCTGTCACCACTTAACCATGCTGTGATAGTGTGATAAAGGGTATAGATGAGACCATAGGACTGAGCATGGCTGTGTCCCAGGAAAACTTTATTTATAAAAACAGACCCACATACCATAGTCCACCAGCCTCTGCATGAAGTGCTCATAAAAATCAAGGTCTTGGGAACTAGAAAGATGGTTTAGTGGTTAAGAGCACTGACCGCTTTTACAGAATACCCAGGTTTGGTTCCCAGAACCCATATGGCTGCTAACAACCATGCATAACTTCAGTTCCAGGGAATCTTATGCCCTCTTCTGACCTCCATGGGTATTGCACAACATGATTGCACTTACATATATGCAGGCAATACAATCATACACACAAAATAAATACTGAAAAAGTCAAGGTCTTCCCACCATACCTTAAACTCTCTACAAAAACATTATGGCAGAATGCATGATCTGGGATGGGGTGGGGTGGGGTGGGGGGAAGGGAAAGGGAAGTATGCCTGAACTGATTTGGAAAATAATGTATGAAATACACAAAGCATCAATAAAAAGTGGGGGGAAAAAAGCAATAGCTGTAGGTAACTATGCACTCAATCTGATTTTGCATTTTTAGGCTACAACGCATCTTGAAATCAGAACATGACCCCAGCAAGTTACTATATCTGAAGTGCACAGGCAGGTGTGCAGAACTGTGTGCAAATGCAAAGAAATAGTTAATCCAAAATCTGTTTTCACAAGAAATTATGACCTTACATAAAGCACTGCAATGTGGAAACAATGCAAAGCGTCCACCTGGAAGACAGGCAGGGCATGGGATTGGCTGCTCCTGTGCTCAAAAGGAAAACAGCCTGAGCAAAACTAAACACTAACCTGGTTAAACGTGAGGTGAACAAACCAAATGCATTAATCATCAGACAGGATAATAAAGGAAAATATGTAAGCTCTCCCCCAACTGTTTACCACTTATATTTTTCTTGGAACAGAAATACATTTTATATATTACATGAACCTGTAAAAAACACATACCTGGTAAAATATTTGAGTACACATTCTATACTGAGCATTAAAACATGAAATGTTGCATCATCATAAAAGAATCTTGAGTTCAAAAGGGTTTATACACCCACCCAACTCCAGCCATGGTAACAACTGAATAACAAAAACTAAACAGCACTTTATACTAGCTGGATAATCTTGATAATTATAGGGCATTTGCTACATAGCAAATATGACAAGCTTGTCCTATGAGGCTGGTCCATCTCAGTATATAAGACAGTATTTAAGGGAAATAGGAAAACCCAAGTCAACTACTATTCTTTTTATTATTTTATGTGTCTGAACATACTGCTTGCATGTATGTGTGCCAGTATCGTGCAATGCCTGCAGAGGTCAACAGAGGGCATCGGCAGAGCCCCTGGAACTGGAGTTATGGATGACAGCTATTAGCTGCCATGTGGGTGCTGGGATTCAAACCTGGGTTCCTTCCAAGAGCACCCAGTGCCCTTAATGGCTGAAATATCTCTCCAGCAGCGAGACTGCCACATTTCATCTTTAAGGACATAAAAACTAAAATTCTGAACACTCATGTTGCTATGAGCTCTGGGGTCTCAGAATCAGGGTATTTACTCAAGATGGAGCTAATGGGGCATGTAGGAGCAGAGAGTCTGTGCCCTTAAGAGCATGGCTTCAGATTTCCAATCAACAAAGGGATTGTTAACCTTACCTTACAGGTCTGTTGAAAGGACTATGTGATATGAGAGAACAGTTGTACTATAATAAATGTGACTATAATAAAAGTACAACTTTTTATTATAAATGTGTTATTATTATAAATATATTAAATGTGACTATAATAAAAAGTTATACTTTTATTATAGTCACATTTAGGAGGAAAAGTACTATTACATAGATTAAAACAGCCCATAGTTACTGAATTTAAATCATGATTCCCAATATTAACAAAAATTAAAACACTATTATTACTTCCAAATATGATTCAACAAGAAAGTAAGAAAATGTTTAAATGAAGTAAGACAATCAAGTATGGGTTAAATATAAACTATCAGCAAGCACACATGTCTGCTACAAACTATAAACTGTTATAATATTTCCTTCCATCTTCCAACTTCAGTCTTAATTTCTTTAAAATCTGCCATTAAGTCACCAGAGAGGGAGCACCTCAGTTTCCAGGCCTTATGCTGAGGCAGGTATGAGGCAGGGACAGGCAGGCACAGCTCCAGCTCAGAGCCAGTGAGTAAGGCTTTGCTGCCAGTTCTATGTGTAGAGAGACCCATGGTATGTTGCTAGCCTGTACGTCCTTTCATGTATACACATCATTTTGTTGCCCAAAATTAACCCACCATTTCTAAGGACAAGATAGTAAGGACCAAAGGCCAGTGGTTTTCAAAGATGGCCACAGACCAGAATCTCTTTCCACTTTGGGAATGTGGCTGTCCTAATACTGTAGGGTCAATAACACTAAGTCTCTGCAAACTATCAGAAGAAGTAAGGAAGGGAGGAGAAGAGATGTTTGACTTTGCAGGCTTCTTGTACAAATTGTCTAGGGCTGAGTAAGTAGATACATGCCAGGAAGACATTCAGCATTTCACAATACTAATCTTCTCTTTCACAGACAATCATTTTCTTTTTCTAGTAAGGCAGCTCTGGTTTCCACAGTAACAGATTTAGCTAAGCCTTGACCACTGAAAGGCATGTGTGCTTTCACATCATCTCTGCTTTGTTTAGTCCAGCTGTGATGTGCTAGGAGAATAAGACAGGCATTTCACATGTGCGCTCACATCCTCCATGGGTAACTGTCACAGGGTATCCATAATGCTTATGTTCAATGTACACTGACTGAAGCTTAAAGTTCATCATAGTCTTTTCTCTCCAAAAATCCTGAAGATGCTCTGTTGCCCTGATTTTGTATTTTTTTCCAAAGCCAATTTTTATTGAAGCTTTGTACATTTCATACAAAATTTCCAATCAAATCTAGACCCATGCCCCCTTCTTTGCCCCCCACCCCCAACCCACCAGAGCAGAAAATTTTAAAATTTTCAGTGCAGAAGTTTATTGTTTCGAGCAGAGGTTCACTGCTTCACTCAGTTTTTTGACCCAGGCCTTCTGCTGTTGTTGTTGTTGTTATTCTCTCCAATTTGCATAACTCCAAAATATGCATATATGCATGCCACATCTATCATAGGTTTTAGCATCTTCAGCTTACGATTTCTTTTTCTTTATTAGGCTGAAAGATGTCATGTTTGAAGGCTCCTCCTTGGCAAGCCCAAACTACCATTAGTTCTGCCCTCTGCTCCACACTGGGGTTTTTACTTCCCATGTTCACCAAATGAGGTCCAGTAAGCACCATGTCCTATCTTGATCCTCCTGTACTGGTCTCCGTAATACAGCCCAGGTAGTCCAACAATGGCAGTCTGTACTCTTATGAGGCTGAAACCCCAGTAGTAGCTCAGTCCATGATGTCTCAGCAGTTCCCATATGGCACTGAAGGTTTAGAGGATTCTTGGAGAGACATAAGTCTTCAGTCAATTAGAAGGTTGAAAAGCTGTGTCTCATGTCCTTGAAGGATGGTAAAAGCAGTGGCAGCCACAGGGCAGCTGCACTTGCCAGTAAGACAGGCAAAACAACTGTGCTCTTTTTTTATTTTTTTTTATTTTTTTACTAAGATCTCAAGTTTTATACCTGAAGTACAATTTCTCAGGCCTTACTAATTATTTCTGGTTATACTTTCCTTTTGGATGTTTAAGGCTACACAGTTAGCCCAGATTAACCAAGGTTTTTGTTTTCTCAAGGTCAGTTGAGGATCTGGTCCTCAGGGGTCACTCAGGTAGGTTTTGGAGGGGGGTAGGGAGCCCCTGGCTCATTGTGGCTTTTCATTTCCCCAAAGTAACCCAAATCAACTCACTGGCTCACTAGGCTAGACCTTGGTGGAATTGCTTCTTCAGTTTGTTGCCAATACCCTATGTGGGCTAAATGTTCACATCTCCCCATGAAAAATCACACAACAAATGTATATACGAGCAAAGAAGCTAGCTATTCATGCATCTTGTTATTTTCTTACTCTGAATAACTGTTCTATTTTGCTAACATAATTGTTAGATCTAGAGGTTTGATTTGATTTCAATAACTTTAGCAAGCAAACTTCTGAGGTTTGCTTTTTGAACAACATCAGCACGTACATACTATCTGGCTTCTCACCTTCCATGTCTTACAGTAAATATAAATAGGTTCTGGTGATGGGATCTGCTCCATTCACAGCACAGCTCCATATCCACCTTTTACCCTGACTAGACTATATAAATCCAATGTCCCCTTGAGGGGGAAGTGATGGTGACTTTGCATTAATGCCTTTCCTTCTTCATCTATTTGCTGGAACTCTTTGAAGAAGCTCCTCTTATCAGCTCTTTAATTGCCCTAAAATTCAGTTCCAACTTTAAAGACAAAGTCAGTATCTGAGTCTTAGCAATTGCAGAAAATAAATTGGTGCTAAAATAACATTCAAAAGGATTAAGGAGATTTTGTCATTCCTGGAATTATTATGAACATTTATGAAGTTTTATATACTTGAAGTATTTGCCATTTTTCTTCCTTTTTCTTTTTTTATTTATTTTATTTATTTTTTATTTTTTTCTCTCTTTTCTTCCTCTTTTTCATCCTCAAACAGTAGCAGCAGTTCTAGGCTTTTGAAAACGTAACAGGCTTTGACAACTTTCTTGTGCATAGGCAGTGTCCTGCTTCATCCAAAACCAAGAATTTAGAAGAGTCCTTAAAAAGAAAAAAAAAGAAGAAGAAGAGTCCTAGCTTCTCCAAAGAAATGATCTCAAACATGCCTGGGAAGCTCATGGATTCTGGTCCTTTTTATGTGGGTAGGAAACAGGTATTTCTCCAGAAAGATAAACACTAACCAAGAAGTTACACTATTTCCAACTCAAACAAATTCAGGGTTTTTAACTTCTTTACCTTTGGTACTTCTTACATCCTGAAAACTGTGCTCTAATAGCATCAATACACACATGCATAACTAAGTGTAAACATACTTAGAATTTCAGAAAACAGCAACAATACAGATGCTCCTCAATTTACGATGTCTACATAAACCAATCTATGTTAGTCAGCCATGTAACTTTTAAATAATGTACTTAAGTTTACCAGTATAACCTCTTTCTGCTTCCACACTGTCTTGTTGCTGTGGTAAAACAGCCTAACAAAAGCAGCTCAAGGGAGAGAGGACTTCAGCTCACAATTCAAGGTTGCAGTCCATTATGGTGGGAAAAAATCAATGCAGCAGGAGTTTGTATCAGCTGGTCACATGCATCCACAGCCAGGAAGCAGAAAGCAATGAACCCTGAGCTCAGCTTGCTCCTGGTTATACCATCTAGGACCCAAGCAGGGAATGGTGCTGTTCACTTTTAGTGTGAGGTTTGCCACTTCATTTAATATGATTGGCATTATCCCTCCTAGGTATACCTGGATACCTCTGGCCTAGTTGACTGTATATCCTGTCAAATTGACAGGTAACATTATCACCACACAGACTGAGTCACGTAAGAGCTTTCTTCATTCCCACTTATAAAGGAATGTATTCATATTTTCTAAAACTCAGATAGGTTTTAGGCGGTTTACATTTGTTTAGAAGTCACTAAAACAGCTGTATTATCACAAGGGATAGGTTCAATTTTATGAATAAAGGACATTTCAGTTGCTCCAACATCTTTTAAATAATTCCTTCCCTACAATGATCTCAGATAGCACAGACTGAATTTCAGAAAACCTTGAGTTTACTTGTGGATTTCTCTGTTCTGTGCCATTCACCTGTCTCTTCTAGGTCAAGAACCTGCTGTTTCTGTCAAAATGGAACAACAGGTTAAATGTGCAGAAAGTGACTAGCCAATAATTTTTTTTTTCTGGGGAATTTTCTGGCTATTATTATTCATTTGTTCATTTAAGGAAACAGGATCAACTTATCTAGCTCTTAAAAAAAAAAAAACCAAGGTATTGCCAGGTGTGGTGGCACACACCTTTAATCCTAGCGCTCGGGAGGCAGAGGCAGGTGGATCTCTGTGAGTTCAAGGCCAGCCTGAACTCACAGAGTGAGTTCCAGGCCAGCTGAGGCTACAGGGAGACCATCTCAAAAAGACCCACCCCCCCGAAAAACCCCAAAACAAGGTATTACTGAGATCATGTTAAAATTATAAATGTAGATAAAGAGAAACAGCATCCATGGAAAACTGAGTACTTTTACCTCAAGCAAGGGACAGGTTCACGTAGACACTGCCTACCCTTTCAGAAGTGCCATTATGAGGTTGGTCAACATTTTCAACAAGAGTAGGATTTGCAATTTGTTAAATAATTTCAAGTTGAGAAGTGATTTCTGACACAGAGTGTCTTTAGGACCTCTGCACTAAAAACAGAATGAGTCAAAGTGGGAGAACTTAGGTAATGCCCAGTGCAAGTGCAGGATGGAGCAAATCAACCACACCAATACTGTTAACCCAGTATGATCCTTACAGTCACTTCTTGCAGTTAGTTCTTAACTTGGAAATGTTAAAATGGTCCCCAAACCTTAGAAGATAATAAAATGGGCACTGGTGAGTTATTCCTTTCTCCTTGGCTCCTGACAAAGTCTGGCTCTAAATGGCCATGTTTCCATGGCCCACAGGCTTTCAGGCAGGCTGCAGTTCCACATATTATCCTGATGGTCTGCTGCCACTGCTGCTCTTTATCATCACACACTAAAGCAAACATTCCCTTTTGCCACTGCTCTGAGAAGAAATGTGTTCCAGGGGTGACCTGCTGAGAAGAAGGTAATCTCCTTAGATCCAGGAGATGTTTCCACAGGGGCATACTTTACATTGCTTTCCCAGCAGCATATTTCTTTAAACATGCTCCATCAGAATTTCTGAAAGGGTTTTTTTTTATCATTCAAAAATAGCAGCTTACAATATGATAGCTTAAGTTATTAAAAAAGAAAAAGGATTACTGACAACAATAGTTGTTAAGCATTAACTGCCTGATAAGTGAAACATATATACTAAACTCATGAACCTGTTCAGAATTTTAAAAATCCAATACAGTTTAAAGCAGAAACATATTACTTAGATCACCACCAGACAGAACTGGCTTCTGGTTGTCAGACACTGAGAGCTAAACAAGAACCAGACAAAACATGTGCACAGCTAACAGGCCTGTGAATTTCCACTAATTACACAGCATACTAAGTGTGTGTGTGTGTGTGTGTGTGTGTGTGTGTGTGTGTGTATGTGGTTTAGGAGTTTTGTTATTTATTCCCTTCAGTGTCTCAAATACTAGTTTTGAATGCATTCCTTGGTTGCTGCAAGTTTTTTATAGCTCTTCTTCACAAATTAGGTAAGGAGCCAACACTAAGAAAGAGAAAACCCTACCTTGGCCTAAATTTACCCACAAAGTACTGGGGGCGGGGGTCAAACAAAACTGCCTTCACTAAAGATCAAGTGTGAGAAAAGCCCAGGTGGACACTGAGGGCTAGAGATATGGCCAAGCAAATCTAGTTTAGTAGATGCAAAGTGATGCCTTCTATGAAAAGTGGGAGGAGGACGTAAGTTTTTGGTTATAAGCATTCTGGCAGAGAGAAACTGATCTGCCAGATTCTAGCAGATGTCCTGAGTGGTGGTGAGCAATGAGGAGGACAGACAGAAGAGCAAAGTCTCAGAGGCAGCAGGGACTAAGGGTGAGATCTAGCCCTGAAGAGATCCAGGTCCTGATGGATCAACACCAAAGCCTGGACCTCAGGGGTGAGAGACAGCTAGGGAGCCAGGATTAGGTGACCTGAGAACTGTGATGGGTCTTCTGTAAGAAGCAATGGGCTAGGGTCAGGAGGGCTAGGGTCAGGAATGTACCTGGACAAGATTCCACTTAAGTCTGAAGGATCAAAGACTAACAGAAAAGCTGCTGGAAAAGCCTAGGGAATGCTAGCTAGTAAAATCTGGGAACGAACAAGATTCTCACATCATTTATTCCAATAATAGCATCCTAAGAAAATGGGGTAAGAGCACAATAAAGGGCCGCACAAGTTGGCACCTGTGCCCTTTAGAAACCTCCCCACCTCCCAGAAGTGTGCATGAAAACCATCTTAAGAGCTTATGGTGGACTTATAGTCTCAGAGCATGAAGGACCAACACAAGCTGATCACAAACAGGTGTATATAATACATAACAGACCAGATGGCAGTTAATTACAGCTTACCAAGAAAAAGGACACAGACCAGGCAGAAGCAGGAGTAGACAGGGAAGACAGCCTCTATAGAAATAAGCAAACTCCTGAAGGTAAGGAAAACAAGAACACTGTGGTTCTGGAGACCTGGCATCAGCATTGACTTTAGCTTGACACTGGAGGCCTTATGCCATCTGGACCAAGCCTTTATCCACCTTTACCTCTTAGGAAGATTCCAAACATACCCACTTCTCCAGATAATTCCCAATCTGTCAGGCCCACTCTCGTCATCTCACTGTCCAGCGAAAACTGGCTCTCCGCATACTATGCTGTTCTGAAATGATCTCTGGAGGAATAGAGAGACAGGCAAGGCCCTTTTCTAGGTCCCTCCAGACTAAGACAGCTACAATCTATCTAGGAAAAGAACTGTTGTTATCAGTGCTACTGAGACCACAGACCACAGAGTATCTCTTAAACTTTCCTGTACGTTCAAAACCAAGAGGGAAATCTTCTGACTCACAGTATCTGGGGTGTGGCCTAGGAGTCTACATAGCAGAAAAACCACCTGGTAAGGCCTGTGGCAAGTCTAGGGCCCATGTCCAAGAACGGGCTACTCCAAGAATGGAAACAGACTCAGCAAATCATGGTATTACCTTCCCTCAGGATCTGGAGCCATGAAAAAGGACAGTGTCTGTTAGCAGAAGGCTCCAGGGCTGAGAGATATAGATGCACAAAGAGCAGCACAAAGCCACAGCCACCTGAAGAGATGGGTTGCTGCAGTAGAGGAGCAGACGAGAGGCAGAGTCCAGGCTTGTGGACCTTAGAGACACTAGATGGGCAACTCCAAAGTCTTATCAACCCCTCAGTTCCTGCCGCAGAATCTCATTTTCTGACTGTAGCCTTGAAATACAGTTGTAGCTCAGTGTGTGTGTGTGTGTGTGTGTGTGTGTGTGTGTGTGTGCTTATGTGTTTTGTTTATTTGCCAAACTGACAGCAACAAAGAAGGGCCTTGACCTGAAAGAGTAAGTCTTGGGACTATGCAGTAAGGATTAATGAGTTCAAGGGTACACACCTGATTCTGGCCGAATCAATCAATATTAAGCCAAGAACGTATAATAGTCAAATGGATTCTCTGCTTGCTTTTGCTTGACTGAAAAAAAAAAATCTGCTTTATCTGATACCTATCACAGCAAAGATAAGTAAGAAACAGTCATTCCTTCCGTCTAGCAAGAGGAAGGTATTCATTAAACACTGAGTGCATAGCCTGGGTCAGGTCCTCTGTTAGGCAATACAGATACCAAGAAAAACAAGCTAAGGTACTGACCCCTCAAGGAAGAAATTCAGGCTTATCTGGGGGAGACAAAAAGGGAAAAGAATTAGAAAACCAGCTTCAGAAATGGCATGCTGAAGGCAGCACAGGTATACAGGAGAGGCTAATTTACATTTTACCTATAACCTCAAGCTGGTCACTATTTTATGACAATAAAAGTTATCTTTTGGGGCTGGAGAGATGGCCTAGCAGTTAAGAGCGCTGACCGCTCTTGCAGAGGACCTGGGTTCAATCCCCAGCACCCACATGGCGGCTGAGAACCGTCTGAAACTCCAATTCCAGGAGAACTCCAGTTCCAGGGGAATCTGAGACCCTCTTCTGACCTCTGCAGCATTGCACGACACGGGTGCACAGACTTGCATGCAGACAGTACATTCATACACATATATAAATAAATAAAATTAATAAAAAAAAATTTTAAAGGTTCTCTTTCACAACTGAATTTTCTTTCTTTATTTTTTGTCTTTTTGAGACAGGGTCTCTCTGCAGCCCCAGCTGTCCTGGAACTCATTTTCTAGACCAGGCTGGCCTTGAACTCACAGATCCACCTGCCTCGCCTCTGCCTCCTGAGTGCTGGGATTAAAGGCATGCGCCACCACGCCCAGCCACAACTGAATTTTTATAATTCAGCTTTATTTAAACCATAAAGTGAAATAATAGCGTGTGTCTAAATAATTCCATAAAACTTAGCAGACTCTGGGAGTCAAAACTCTTGAAAGAGCTCTAACTACCTGCTATGTATAAGACACAAATATGAGTATTAAAAAGCCAGATTACACTTTAATCCATTTAAGTACAAAGTTACAATATATTTAAACTAGCTTCTTCTGTTTTAGCCAACACCTAAATAATATCTCTTATCACTAAGATCTATTTTTTCAACTTAAAATGTTATTTATGTTGAGCAACCAATTTTTGTTATTCCCTGGCATATAGCTTTTTTTGGTCTTTTTGAAACAGGGCCTTCCTATAGTTCCAGCTATCCTGGATCTCACTATGTAGACCAGGCTGGCCTTGAACTCACAGAAACCTGTCTCTGCCTCCCGAGTACTGGGATTAAAAGTGTGTGCCACCACACCTGGCAAAAACAAATTATGTAATTATTAATAATGACTAAGCAATATAGGTAAAGACACATGATAGAAAGGGATGGACATGGTATTAAACTATCCCCTAAGTACTTATATGCCCAGAGACTGTGCATCTCCCAGCCCCATCAGAGAATCTTCTTTTACTGGATGGTGGTTAGTACAGAGACCCATAATTGTTTAGCACAAAAAAGAGTAAGAGACTATGGAGTGCTCAGCCCTAAATGGGACATCTATAACAAACACTCTCCTCCCAAGGCTCAGAAATCATCAAGAAAGAGAAAGAAGATTCTAAGAGCCAAGGTAGTAGAACACTGCACTGAAACACTTTTCTGGGTGTGACAGGGTCCTTCACACATGAACCATGACTTTATGTGTAAATCCTGCACAAGATCAAGACAACAAAAATTCCAGCATGGATGGGAGGAGCTACTGTTAATTGATGGCTGCTGGGAAAGAGAGTTTTTCTTCAGGGATGCAGCCCCTAAGAGGCTACCCAAGCTCCAGTCGACAGTCCAACAACCCTGAGGTAGTCTAAAATGATTAGCAACAATGAAAAGGCAACTGCTTCCCCAAAAGTCTTATTTCTTTGGCTGTTGTAGAAGACTAATCCTCTGAGCAAAACAGTTACCAGTCTTCATCATATCAGCTGTACCTGCCTGCCAAGAGTCAACTAAGTTCAACCTTGTTGACTAGGGATATTCACTCAAAGAAGGAGGGGTTGAGGAGGGTAATGGGACTCTCGCTTGAGATTTTAGCAACTCCTTCCAGCCAGATGTATGTAATCCTGCCCTAAATGCATGTGGTTTCCAGAGGTACTGGGGGAGGGGGGGTGTTAACTTAAGTGGGACTACCTCTATAGAGAAGTCATCGTCCATGCTGGGTGAAGACTTTACAGTGAAATGCTTTGGTGGCACCAACATTCCTATAGGCAACCCCTCACCCAATAAATTTACTGGTTTCCCAAGGTGAACTTCGGTGGACTCATGCTTTAGTTTATCACTGGGACCTAGCTTACCAGGAAGAAGTAGGTGTATCCCAAAGACTCTAGCAACTGCTCTATATTCCCACGGGACTCATGCTCAGTTAAGTGTAGCCCCTCCTCCAGAAGTGGAACCTCTTGAAGGTAAGAAGGGTAGCAGGCAGTCTAGGAAGGATATGTAAACAGCTGGTAAACCTGGCCTGAAGATAGCATTATTCAGTATCACTCATTCTGAAGCTTAAGTGGCATCAGATGCCCGGAGAAGCCTTCCCCTAGACTTTACAGCCTTGGTGGATGAGGAACTCACTGCATCTTCACTCAGTTCTGATCTGTGATTTTTTTAGTGTTTCCTCTAGGCTGTGAACTGTTTTCAGGAAATCACCTTTTATTTCCTTCCTCTAGCACTTTGCACAAACTTTAGCATACACTGCTCCTAAATATTTGTTTCTGTGGCAGTAAGTTTTTAAAGTTATCAAAGGCATGAAATATGCTGCCTTTATTAAGAATATTACTTTTAAGAGAGAGTAGGGTCTAAATTATATTAAATCTTGGAAACTGTAAAGATTTAAATCCCTCCTTTTTGGATATGTATGAATCCTACTGTCATGATTTATGTTCATTAAAGACATATATTTATGGGGCAGGATAGAGAGTAAGCCTGGAATGAATAACATAGTACTAGAATTCTTGCTATAAAGATTATGAATGCCTTGGGCTTTTAAAAAACGAGATGTCACATGAAGCTGTACATCAGGATCTTGCTCAGAAGATAAAAACATGACATACTCCTCTGTCCGTTCACCTTTAAATGACAGCTCCTGGCACTGTCTGGAGTGTGCGCATGCACACAGAAGCATGCAGCCAGTATGTTTAAATGAACACCTGCAACCTAACTAGAAGCAACTCCTTAAAGATAGCTGTCAGAGCAGGAAACCTGGGACTCACCACAAACTTCCAAAAGTTATAGATTAGCACAGTAAATACCACAAAGAAACCTTGAAATAAACTATCCTGCTCCATCTGTTTTTGCGGATCAATAATCTGAATCTGATGTTTTGAATTTCAAGTAAGGGTGTATTTGGTTTCAATCACATTACTAAGGTGAGTGGGTATCTCAAACAGCCAAGTGTATAATTTCCTAAAAACAACACTTTTCTGAGTCTATCTGAAATGGCTAGCATACCTGCTACAGTAGGAAAAGCAGTGCTCTAGGTAGGTGCTAGTGCTTGCTGTGCACAAAGGGAACCAGGTACTCTCACAACAAACCTAGGTAGGGAGCTGTGGACCTTATAGGTGAGAAAGATGAGATGGTGAACACTCTCAATCACAGCCCTGACAGGAGCTTGGAAGCATGGGACAATGGGCTGACCCAGGTCAGGCTACAGAGGCAGCACAGGAGCCCCCAGACCCAGCAAGCACTTGCTACGCCAGTCTCTGCTGTACAGACTAGGAAGTACCCATTTAAGTTTGAATCTGGGGGCTGGAGAGATAGCCTAGCGGTTGAGAGCACCGACGCTCTTGCAGAGGACCCGGGTTCGATCCCCAGCACCCACATGGCGGCTAAGAACCGTCTGTAACTCCAATTCCAGGAGAACTCCAGTTCCAGGGGAATCTGAGACCCTCTTCTGACCTCCGCGGCATTGCACGACACGGGTGCACAGACCTGCATGCAGACAGTACATTCATACACATACAAAAATAAAAAAATAAAAAAATAAAAAATTAAAAAAGTTTGAATCTGTGTCTTTTTACAAAGGCTGAATTTTGTTTTTCTTTTATAAATTTCAACAAAATAGACTAAATGAATGTCGGAAGATATGAAGAGCCAGTAAAAATAAGATAAATTTGACTTACAAGGTCTAGATGGGAAATTCCTGATCCTTTATATCTGAAAATGTCTATTCTTTACTAATATACCACACTGTTCTAGTTTGCTTTCTGTTACTGTGATAAATGCCATAACCAAAAGCAGCTTGAGGAGGAAAGGGTTTATGTCATCTTACATCTCCCAGGTTGTCACAATCCACCATCTAGGAAAGTCAGGGCAAGAACCTGGAAGCAGGCACTTGAGCACAGACCACAGAGGAACACTGCTTACTGGCTTGCTCTCAGGCTCATGTTCAGCTAGATTTTAATTTTCCCATGAATTTTTCAATTGAAATTTTATATATTTCATACAGAATGTCTCAATCAATATTAATTCCCTTTATACCCCCTTCTCTAGTGGCAACCCCCCCACATACACACACTGTATGAATACATTCTGTCATTTGTGTTAAGGCCAACTGTGTCAAGTTAGTGTTCCCAAAGGTTCCTCAGTGCAAGTTCATCTGCTTAGGCCTAGTCACCTATCCAGAGTCCCTCCCTTTAAGATCAGCCCTTCCTCTCCCACCAGTAATCAGCAGCTAATATTTCATCAGATAAGATTTGGGTCTGCTGCCCATTTCCCCAGTTCTATGCTGGCTTTCTGTCTGCTTGAGTTTGCATGGGTCTTATGCATGCTGACACCACTGCTTTAAGTTCATATGAGCATGGTAGCAGAAACTTGTAGGACTCATTTCCATATGGTCATGCACCTCTTCCTTGGCTCTTACAATCTTTCTCTCCCCACCCCCCCTTCTCCAATGATCCCTGAGTCCTAGGTGAGTAAAGCCTAATAGAGGAGTCCTGTCCAAGGACCCACACTCTGCAGATGCCTAATCTCCATGCTTCGGCCAATTGTGTGTGACCTTTTGTGTTCCTGGCCCTCTGTTGCACGAGGAAGCTTCATTAACGAGAATTGTGAGATTCATTAGTGTCTTCTTTACACCTATGTTTCATGAGTCTTAGGTGTAGAGGTTACACTGTAGATGTATCACTCAGGCTTGGGTAATTTACAGATCAGTTTTGGAACTCTAAGTTTCTGTCTGGTGCAAAAGAAGCTTCTTTGATGAGTGGTGACTAGGATATTTGACTGTAAATATAAAGATAGTTTACACATAGTAAGAAATTGCATTAGTCTAGGGATATGACAGCCTTGAGGTTTTCTCTAAGACCTATGACCTCTCCAGCCATGTATATTTGGCTATCTTTGCAATAGCACACATGAGTTTCCTCCCATTGAGTCACCTTTAAGACTAATTAGGTAGCTGTTGATTGCCCCAAGATAAAAGTGCCTCTACTGCCCCAATGTTGTGTGCTGTGCCAGTCATTGATGTGGTTATTTGGTCTTAAAGCTGGTGGTGCTGACGATTGATTGATGCTCTCCCTTAGCAGCTTGCACAGTATTCTCCAAAGCTATGAGAGCTTTGGCTAGCTTTTTTTTTTTTCATAAATTTATTTTTTTTAACAAATCTAGACCTGTGTCCGCCCCCCCCATTCGCCCACCCCACCAGAGCTCATGCATTCTGCCAAATATGCTTTTCATCTCTTTCTCAGTCTTTCTCAATATTCTCCATGAGGAAGTTGACTGTTTTGAGCAGAAGTTCACTGTTTCAGTCAGTTTGGCTAGCTTTCTTTACTGCCCAGTCCTACCTCCCCAGGATGGCACAGTTCACAGTGGGCTGGGACTTCCCACATTAATTAATAAACAAGAAAATGCCTCACAATCTGATGAAGAAAATTCCTCAAATGAAGGTCCCTCTTCCCAGATATGTTAAGCTCACAACAAAGTTTAGCTATCACATACACTAATATCCATTTTTAAAATTTTATTGTTTTATATATGTACATGCACATGTGTGTGCCATGGCATGTATGGAGGCCAGAGGATGACTTGCAGGAGTCAAGTCTCTTCTTCCACCATGTGGGCTCTGAAGATGAACTCAGGTCATCAGACTTGTGTAGCAAGTGCCCATACCCACTAAGCCATTTATAAGATAGATATCCTATCTTCTAAACTGTCTAGAAATGACTTCTCAAGATTAAAAATAACTGTATTTTAAAAAGACAAAAAGGACCAGTTTTTCCTCTCTCTAAAGTAAGTTCTCAATGAAACACCCACTACTCCCCACTTTGTGGAGTAACTTGCCCAGGAGCCTCAAGGGGCAGCAGCATAATCCTGCATTCTGCCAGGGTGCCCAAATGACTCCTGCTGCTGCAGAAGATCCAGGACCCAGCTCTTCCACCAGCGTACTGGGGGGGGGGGGGGGAGAGGGGGGTACAATACTGCTCACCATGGCTTAAAACCATCTAGCATGCCACATGGCATGGAAGTGCTGAAACATGCTGTTTCCTCTGAAGATGGGAGAGAGCACAGGGTACAATTCAAAGTTTCAGGGGCTGAAATTCCAGCAGGCTAGGCACAAACTCTCTCCTCCTCTCCCTGTTCGTCGTGGCTTGCCAATCCTGCCAGTCAGATTTTTCCTGTCAACACCCCCACTACCTACATCCCAGCTCAGATTTATCCAGCCTTCCTCCTAACACGGGCTGTCTGTCCCAGGTTGTAGGTGCAGACTATAGTTACTCCAACTGCAAGGAGGAGGCCCAGTTGGATTTAAGGACATCAGAACCTGCATGTCTCATCCCACACCATTCCCCAGGTGGATTCTTCCTCCTACTCTCTCAGACACAGACAGTATAAGATACAAAAAAAAAAAAAAAAAAAAAAAAGAAAAAAAAGAAAAAAAAGAAAAGAAAAAGAAACTCTGCTCTAATCAGTCCTCTTGCCCTCAACTCCTCAGGCCAGTGACTTAAACACTTCCTCTTGGATTTTTCCAGCAGGTAAATTCAACATTGTCAACTATACATACGTACCAGGTAAATAGTGATGATGAATCATTTCCAAAAATTAGTCTCACATTAAACCAACTATTCAAATCTCTTAAGAGTAACATGAGCTAAGTGCAGCTTGTGGAAGGATTTGTAGGTTGGATGATAATACAAGAAATACAAACAATTAAACCTAAAAAGGGCAAACACATTATCGTGTACACACACACACACACACAGGAGAGAGACACGCGGAGACAGAGACAGAAAATGTAGGCTCCATCGACACAAAGTTTACCACAACTCTCAGAGAGGCCTGAAATGCTGCCTAGTTAGAAAATTTCAAACAGAAACTAGAAATGGCTTTAGATAGTCCCCATTAAGCTGGGTGTGGTGGTGCACACCTTTAATCCCAGCACTCAGGAGGCAGAGGCAGGCAGATCTCTGTGAGTTCAAGGCCAGCCTGGTCTACAAAGTTTCAGGGTTATAGGGAGGCCCTGTTTCAAAAAACAATAACGAAAAAATTTTTATATCATTCTGTAGCTATTTTCTTCAATGTGATGGTTCATTCTTTCTTAAATGATTAAAAAGTCTTCATGTGAATATATGATGGTATATAAAAATTTCTTTTTTTGGAAATGTCTTTCAAGCTATATTCAACATCAGTTAACTTGATAGTCTTGAAAACCAAGAGAATCCTTTAAACTTAAATTACAAAATTAAGTTAATTCCTATACCTGAAAGATATCAGTTATTATATATGCATTTGCAAATGCAAATCAAATCTGTAATCATATCACGAGAAATTAGAACCATAGCTATGGCTGACTATGTCCCCCAGGGAAGACTCATGGGCTAGTCACGGGCACATAAAGTTGAGAGCATGTGTCAAAGGCTAGGCTGCCTGGATTCTTATATGCTTCGCCACTGATAGTATGAGATCTCAAGCAACTTATTTAATACCACATACCTCAGTTTACAAATTAAGATGGGATAATATTGCCCACTCCTAAAAAAAAATCTGCAGATAAATACACTGATGCAAGTAAGGGCTTGAAGGAGTGCCAGACACACAATAAACAACAGTGCTTACTACAATTCCTTATATTATTGGGACTGTTGCTATTGTTATTCTTCAATTTGCAAGTAACTTACTTTTCCAGGGTCACCATTTTATTTGTTCAATCTAAGTGAGTATCTTAGTTAATAATATTTTACCAGATAAAAAGACATTCAGAATTTCCAAATATATACAGATTATTACTATTAGTGGGATAAAGAGCCAAAAGTGTTCATTCAAATAGCAGTGACCACCCAAGTCTAGGAATGGCTGGAGAGGTGAGGGCAGCAGAGTCATGGGGGCAATGAGCAAAAAGCAAGGACAGAAAACACTACTCCATTCCCTCTTGGTCTCTTGTAAACATCTGGATCAAAGTTTGCCATCAAGAAGAGATTAGAAATACTTTCACGCAAATATGTAAATGATTAAAGCTTGAAATGTTTCTCAACCAAGGTGTGCCAGAATGTTTACCAAATCTGACCTGAAGAAATCCAAAGCTTAACGATGAACTTTTGTTTTCTGTTTGTCCTTTTTGAGACAGGATCTCCCTGTAGCCACAGCTAGTCTGGAATTCACTTATGTAGACCAGGCTGGCTTTGAACTCAAGAGATCCGCCTGCCTCTCCCAGGGATTAAAGGTGTGCACCACCATGCCTGGCAAACAATAGATCTTTTAACAAGATGAAAACACTGGGGTGATGCAAAACACCACCAGGCCTTAACTTACTTGAATGGGCAGCTCTGCCCCAGGATTTAACTGTACAGGCACACAGAGGAGGAGAGACCTGCTTTTGAGTGCTACATACAGTAGCAAATGAGTGCAAAGTTTTCTTTCTAGAGCCCTGGAACCCAGCATTCCTTTTAAGAGAAGCCAATTAATCTGCCCTGTGGGGAAAGGATATGGCACCTCATGAATGGAGGAGAAACTGGCATGGAGCCAACCTTTGCACTCTCTTGATACCTTTTCATAGGTGCTGTCTGCTCAAGAGCCTATGACAGGAAGTTTTAGACTCAGCATAGAACTGAGGGAAGAGCACCACTGGTATGATGAACTGAGAAAGGCAGAATGACATGGGATAAGATGAAGCAGCAGTGACACCACCCTGCAGAACATACTGAGGCTCTCATAAAAAGTAGTTATTTGGAGCTAACAACAGTCTGTAACTCCAGAGGATCCAACGCCCTCTTCTGACTTCTACAGGCATTGCATGACATGGGTGCACTCATACACATACAGGTAATATACTCATACACATAAGTATTTTTAGAAGTAGCTACTAATGTTATCATATTAATCATTTAATCCTCACAATAAACATAAGATCAGGAAAACTAGCTCCATTTTCAGATGAAGTGAAATTCGTAAGTTAATATGTGAAGGACTGCCTAGTGAGTAAGCAAAATTCCCGAGGATTTAACCTGGGCTTTTCTAAAATAACAAGTTCCCATGCACTGGACTAAAGGGAAGAGGAAAAAGAGGTAAGAAGCAGGCAGCCAAGGGAAGGCTCACAAAGAAAACCCTAGCTCAGGGTTGCTCTCAGCAGCTCCTAAGAGATTGAAAGGACACGCTTTTCTGCTTAACCTGGTAGGGCCCTGAAGACCTGTGCTGGCCTATCACTGGATGGCATTTGCATCATCACGAAAGAGACTAGAAAATGGAAAGCCAGAGTAGGAGATAAGAAGAGGGACCCAGGACCCAATTGGGACATGGTCATAGAGGTTGGGGTTTCAGCCCTGCTGAGGGAGTAGATCCAGGGTAGGTGTCTTCAGTAGGACAGTGACAAGGAAGAATAAACTGGAGGAGCTTACAGTTAGCCAGTTCATGAAAAAACACTGTCCATTAATTCAACAAGACTAAAGTTTACCCACACTTTTATGGGTAGAACAAAGGAAAACAATGACACGTAATGGACCCAAAGTTCACTGTCAACACGGTACTAGAAACCTTACTAATGTTAAATTCGGCAAGAGGTAGATGTACCCCTAATGATACCAGGAGATGGAGACAAAAGCAAAGCACGTTTGAGGATAAGCCCACAAGCCAGGAACCATAGGTCCTTCATGGAAGAAACTTATCCCACAGGACAGGAAATAGAAACCCACAAGCCACTAAAAGAAAGGTCACTGAAGAGAAAAGTTGGGGGGAAGTTGACAAAGACACAGAACAAAGTAAAACTGCACAAAGGTCTAGGAAAACAGCAATCTTTTAAAGAGAAAATAAATCTGGCTTAGATAAGTAAATGCTTACAAACAGCAGCACAATGAAAGGGCAAGTCCTCCCCCAAAGCAACCCAGGTGAATTCTCAGAAACGGAGGTTCTGACGCATGTCCAAAGGGTTCACTGTCCTGTGACTCGGCTACGGCAGCTTCATGCAGAGTCCAGGCCTAGAAAACCCACTGTTCAGCCCAATGCCAGTCCCGTACACATCTTCACTCTTGGCCCCCAAAGAATACAGTCCTCACTCCTCCCCTGCTCCTCTCTTTCTGGTCTGCAGAGGCAAAAGGCTCTCCCTCAACTCAATGGAGCCTCTCCTCCTCCCAGGTACTCACTGCAGCCACGCACCATCTCAGGCTCATTGTGATGTCCTGGGTGCGTGGATGTACGTTGAGTCCTCAAGAGGGCACTGTGCCATTTCTGCATTACTAGTATCTGGAACCAGCTGATACAGAGCATACGGCAAATTATGTACTTGTCAGATTAAAACAGCATAGCACTTCCTATTCGGAGAATAGAGTAGAAATTCCTCTATTTCAACTGCAAGACAGCAGTAATTTAGATGTGAATTAAGCTTCTTGTTCCATTAGAATACAATGGGTATGGAATCAACTCTACCAGAATAAAGGAAGCAACGGACTTATATTTACATATTTTCTGTTACTAGGAGGGAGGGGACAATAAAACATGCTGAAGATCAAAGCTGTTTTAGATGTATGATAGAAAGTTCCGCCGTCTTATTGCTTTTAGAAATGGAGAGCGAGCCACTCTAACATTTGAAATAAGAGTACGTTTCTCATTTGTCCAAAGAAAAGGAAGCCTGGGGAGATAACAAAGACATTTTACAATGTCAAAAGTGCTTGGGTTTTCATTTGATTTATACATGTAATAGAAATGTGAAAAAGCCATGCACTCACCAAAAGCCAGAATGCCCAAATGAGACCCCTTACAACAGAAGGGAAATGAAAGCTCTATTCCTTTGCAAGAAGAAAGGAGAAGCTCAACATACTGGAAGAGTGATCCTTCTGTTTTGGTCCATCTGCCTCTCTGCCTCCTTCTGTGTCTCTGTGCACTCAAAAATGTTCCCCATTACCTCAATACCCACTATTTACTTTACATTTATTTATTCATTTATTTATTTTAATTTTTTGCAAGTAAAATCCTCCAGATCCTATGCTGTTTTACTCTTAAAATTTTTTCTCTGAGTTGAACTTCTGTTAAACCCCTACATACAGGCTAAGGAAGGGCTGAAGGCCATGTGTATAGACTATAAAAGTAGAACAAAGAATGACTAGTTACCAAAAGCTGCGCATGCCTTTGATCCCAGCACTGGGGAGGCAGAGGCAGGCAGATCTCTATGAGTTCAAGGCCAGCCTGGTCTACAGAGCGAGCTCCAGGCCAGCTGGGAGGAAAGGGAGACCTTGTCTCAAAAAGACCAAAAAATAAAAATAATAATCTGTGTTATGTCTCAACTGTATTGTGCGTTTCTCCTTGGTCAGAAGCAAATTCCACCAAATTCCAGTTTATTGATTGGAAGATTGAATGAATAGACAAGATCTGGCTTGGTCAGAATTTTACTTCTTTGTGGCTTGGTTAGAATTTTACTTCTTTGTAATGTAATCTGAGTTCAAGAAATACATCAAAATTCATAAATCAAGCTTTTACCATTAGTTTCTTGAACTTACAGTTCCTGTTACAGTAAATGAAATTAAAATTCTTATCTTGAGGATACCTGTTGAGATTTAGTTTGTTACAGCTGTACTTTTGTTTTAAGATTTTTTTTTAATTTTATTTATTTCTGTATGTGTATGAATGTACTGTCTGCATGCAGGTTTGTGCACCCGTGTCGTGCAATGCCGCGGAGGTCAGAAGAGGGTCTCAGATTCCCCTGGAACTGGAGTTCTCCTGGAATTGGAGTTTCAGACGGTTTTCATCCACCATGTGGGTGCTGGGGATCGAACCCGGGTCCTCTGTAAGAGCTGTCGGCGCTCTTAACCGCTAGGGATCTCTCCAGCCCCACTTTTTTTTTTTTTAACACATGTTGGAGGACTATGTCTCTGTAGCTCAGTGGTAGAGCACTTGCCTAGCATGCATGAGGCTCTAAATTCAATCCATAGTACTGCCCACAAAATAAATCAGTACAAGCCTAAAGGATGTTCTATTATTTGACTTGAAAATTCCCTTTTCTATGTTTTGGTTCAGTAATCAGGTTGTGCTTTTGTAGGAGAGGCATTACATGGAAGAATTACATGAATAGTGGGAGCATAATACAGCAGTGGACGACAATCTGTTGCTACTGCTGCATGCTTCTTCACAGGGTCCCCACTACCACTGTCTGGGTCTCTAGGTGTGAGTTCCTTAAAGGCTTGCCACCTCCATGATAGGTGGCACTGTAGTGGGATGAATGGGCATACATTATCCCTGTTTCATTGATGAATCGTGTTACTGGCTTGGAGTCATGGCGGGCAGAATTTTCAGCCCAGAACCTCAGCTTTCCATATTTTCTAATCTTCAGCTTCCGAGTTGTCAGAGGAAGGCAGGCTGCAGCCTGTCCTTTAGAAAATTGTTCACACTAGTATGACTTCTCAGGGTGCATGCCTTACTGTTACGCAGCATAGTCCTTAGATCTTGATGGGTTCTTTTCTTCATTGTGATCTGAAATATGACGGTAGAAGTGGTTTCCTTGAGATTTGAGTTTTTCAAGAAGCTTGGTTTGCCTTTACTGTTGACACAGAAAGGAAGAAGCTGTCCCTAGTGGGATTGGTTAGTGGTCAGAGAAAGCCTCAAGTTTACTTTTCTTTAGCTGTTTTCTTTAATGTATGTGCAATTGGTATACAGTGATTTTAGGTAGATCTGTGTTTAGAGGTAGAACAATCACTTTAGGGGAGGGAAAGAAACATCCTAAAGCTGTATGTACTTCTAGGTGGAAGTGTGGGATATTGTAAAGATGTCAGTTGTTCTTAATTCATTAAAACAAAAACAACAATAAACAAAAAACAAGGTCTCATTGTAGACTAGGGTAACTTCAGATTTCCTCTTTAGCCAGAGATGACCTTAGCTGATTCTTCTGGCACCACCTCTCAAGAGCTGGATTACAGGCATGTGCTGCCATTACCTCATTTATTTTGAGGCCAGTTGAAAATCCACTGAGAGATTAAAAACCTTAAGATTTTGACCACAAAAATGTAGAATATTGGGGGAGTTATCTTAACAGTTTGTTAATTACCAAAGTAAAAAATACATATAGGGGGCTGGAGAGATAGCCTAGTGGTTAAGAGCACCGACTGCTCTTGCAGAGGACCTGGGTTCGATCCCCAGCACCCACATGGTGACTAAGAACCATCTGTAATTCCAATTCCAGGAGAACTCCAGTTCCAGGGGAATCCGAGACCCTCTTCTGACCTCCGTGGCATTGCATGACACGGGTGCACAAACCTACATGCAGACAGTACATTCATACACATACAAAAATAAATAAAATTAATATAGATAGATAGATAGATAGATAGATAGATAGATAGATAGATAGATAGATATACAGTAAAGTAGTAACAGTAGTATGCATAGTGGATAGGCTAATGGAGGAGAATGGATACTATGGAAACAGACCACAAGGAGTGTTAAAGGTTATCATGTAGTAAGGGTAACCCAGAAGCTTAGAGAGAGACTTGACTAGGGTTACACCAGTGATTTGCTTTGCATTGGTTTGGTTTTTGTGTGCTACAAGCCAGGGTCTTGACCATGCTAGATAGGTGTTAAGTTGCAACAGCAGCAGCAGCAACAACAACAACAACAACAACAACAACAAACCCCTATAGTACTGAGTTGATTTTTTTTTTTCATCATCAGGGCATTTTATGAATCAAACAGTGAAAGTCATGCATTTGACTACAAAGACACTATCTCTAGAACCTGACTAACTAGTTTAAGCCTGCATTTACTAAGTGATAGCTAAGTTATCTTGAGTAAATTACTCAGTGTATTCATCAACAGGTAGAATGATACATGTATGGTACAGGTTGTTTTGAGGAGTAAATGAGGTAAGGCAGGATGTATGTAGTAAGCACTGGATGGTGGGCTTTATAGTTACTTTGTTTCAGCATTATTGATGCTATTGGGAACAGTCTTTCTTCTAGTTTCTTTCTTTTTTTGGTCTTTTCGAGACAGGGTCTCTCTGTAGTCCCAGCAGTCCTGGAACTCACTCTGTAGACCAGGCTGGCCTTAAACTCACAAGATCCGCCTGCCTCTGCCTCCCAAGTGCTAGGATTAAAGGCATGTGCCACCACGCCCGGCTTGTTCTAGTTTCTTTGTATTGCTGTGATAAAAACACTGACTAAAATCAACTTGGGGAGGAAAGGCTTTCTTCTTAGAACTTACAGTTTATCATTGAGGGGAACCAGGATAGGGGCTCAAGGCAGGAACCTGGAGCACAGACCATGGAGGAATGCTTCCTGTTTGCTGGCTCCTCTGGCCTGTGATCAGCCTTCTTTCTTACATAACACAGGACTACCTGCCCAGGGGTGGCACCACCCACAGTGGGCTGGGCCCTCCCACATCACTCCACAATCAAGAAAATGCCTCACTGACCTGGCCACAGGCCAGTCCAATGAAGACAGTTCATCAGTTGAGGTTCTCTCTATCCAGGTTTATCAAGTTGACAACTGAAGCTACCTAGTACAGTTTTACTATCTGATCAGTAGGAAATGTTTTAATAAATTTTGGCACTGTGTTACATCTCCCATAAAAAATTACATTATCATCTTCTCCCCTCTTTTCCCTTCCCTGCAAAAGCGATACACCACAATATTAATAACAGCCTTTTTCGGCTAAGAGGATTAAGTACTGGTTCCCCCCCCCCCAATATTCTTTTTGGGCTATTTACAGTAAACATGAATTACTTTAATTAAAAAGGAAGGTAGGGGCTGGGTAGATGGCCCAGTTGGTAAAGTTCTTGTGCAGCCATGAACCTTGAAAACATGAGGACTTGCATTGGATGCCCAGCAACCAAATAAAAAGGGTTCTTCACAGCAGCAGCACATGTCTATAATCCTAGTACTGAGGAAGCAGGAAGAGAGGAGGATCCCTGAGGCTTATTAGACAGCTAGTCTACTCAAATCGGTGAGGAGGTTCTGTAAAGAGACCCTGTCTCAAAAATGAGATGGAGAGTGATAAGGACACCTGATACTGACTTCTGGCCTCCACTTGTGCACGTACAGCAGTTTTGGTCTTTAACTTGTTTAGATTTTTTTTATCCTGGTGGCACTTGGAATCAAAGTGGATCAGAGTTAGTCTGTATGCATGCTCACACATGTTTGCACACACATGGAAAGGGGCAGGATCTAGAGTTACTCCATGTGCACACACATGTATGAACACAAACACAGGAAGGGGCAGATCTAGAGGTGCCGTCAAGTTGATCAAATAAGTGTCTAGTCTATATTGCTGTAGTTTCACCATTCACCCCAATCACAGCCCTTACATTCTACCACGCCCCCTCTTCTGCAGATTGTTCCCTAGGCTTAGAAAAGGGGCACAGGTGGACGAGAAGCAAAACAGTCTACTTTCTCTGGAGCTGTTGTCATGGACTCTGGTCAGTTCTGGCTGTTTCCTTTCATGGGCTGACAGTTTGTCCAGAAATAACCTTTCGATCCTACTAATGAAGCACAAGCAATTAGATATATAGGTATTGAAACAGTACTAATTGTTATGGTAGGTTACTTTGGTATAGACACAGATGTTTGGATGGTATGTTAATCCATGAATTACGTTTTTTCTGTAAAAAGATAACAGGGTCTTACTGTGGCTTATAACATCTCCTAAGCCCTAGAGGATGTAAGCTTGTGGCATCAGCCTTGGGTTATTCCTCCAAGAAGAGAGCTAATAGCCAATTAGATTTGGGATATACAGACATATGGCTGCCACTGCTGCACAGTATTTCCAGGCAGGTGAGGTGTAGCTGATGCTGACAGAGGAGTCTTGCTTGACTCAAGGAGACCTGTATTTGCTTTATTGGTTTAGTGGTCTTTGGTAACACTCTCTGGCATTCCAGAGACCAACTGTAGACTTCTAAGTGTGGTCTCAATACATCTTTCCCATGCTTACAGCAGGGGAAGAGCTCATCTTAAAAAGAGTGACTCTGGATAGGCTGAGTGACCTTGAGTTCTAAAGGCCAACATAAGAACATCTGGATAGAGAATCAAAACTGGAAAGTCCACACCATGTTAGTATAGATCAAGAATACAAAAACTGGTCCTTCACATAGTACACAGTAAGGACTCTGCCACTCTGGCGTATGCTATAGCAGCTCAAAGGGGCATACTGGCACACTCAAATCAAGTACTCCTTTCTTTACATAACAATCACTGATCATTGATCAGCCAACACTGCTGTACAATGAAGAGATACTGACTCTCACTAGAAAATATAGCCTCAACGACACAATTGGGAAGCTGAAATAGCCATGAATTTGTTTCCAGTCTCATGATTTACTAGGCAAGTATGCTGCTGGAAAAACATGTTAGACAGGAAGAAATCAAAAGGACTAGCCAGCCTGCCTGCTCTTGACTCCTCATGTCTGGATGTGAATAACTGAAAGGCATGTCACACATGCATGCAAAAAGACACTAAAAACAAACAACATAAAAAGATAATATACTACCTTAGAATATGCTAAATATATCCTAAGAAAGAGTAGTGAGATGGCTCAATGGGTCAAGGTGTTTGCCACCAAGCCTAAGATAACCTGAGTTCAATCTAGGGGACCTATATTGTAGGACAAAACTGACTCCCACAAGTTGTTTTCTGATCTCTACACATGCACACTGGCACACATGTGCAAAATGCACCAAACACAAATAAATAAATAAATAAATAAATAAATAAATAAATAAATAAATAAATATTTAATGTGTCCCAAACATAAGAGACCCCAAAATTATTACAAAAAAAGTTTTTCATTTCCCATACTATTTTACTTTGTCCTGTCTTTCTTTGCAAATGACTCCTTAAGCCAAACAGTGTCCTAGTTATTTTGTATGTTCAGAACTTAAAAATGCATTTCATATCTAGTGAATATATAACAATTTAAGATTTTATTTATTTATTTATTTAATTTATTTATTTAGTGTCTCTGTCTGTCTGTGCAGGTACCCAAGGAAGCCAAAAAACTCCCTGGGGCTGGAGTTATGAGCAGTTGTTAGTTGCTTGACATGGATGTTGGGAATTGAACTCAAGTCCTCTGCAAGCACTTTTAACTGCAGAGCCACCTCTCCAGCCCCTACAACAATATTTTTAAGATAAAACTGTCACAGGGGATCTGGTGATACAATTCAGTTGTAGGTTAGCCCATTACACTCACAGTTCAAGGCTCTGAATTTGATCACGAGCATCACAAAAAGAAAACACAGTAACAACTGGAGGAAGGAATGTTTTAAAAGGAGAATTATTGGGGGGGTAAAGGACAGTGGGCAACAGAGATAAATAAGAACAAAGTATAATAACATGTATGCATAAAAATGCTATTAAACCTATCACTATATGCTAACATAAATGTATAATTTTAAAAGTAAAAAAATTAGATATTATCACAAAAAAGATAAACTTTCTTTAACTGAAATGTATATTGTTTGCCAGGTTCATTTTTAAAGGCATAATAAAATAAGCGAAAAAAAAAAAAGGAGAGAGAGAAATGTACTTTTATGGCCATCAATGTTTAATGTACTACTTTCCTAAATGACAGCTCTCAATTGGAGGAGCCATGTGAGGCATACTATCTTCGCACACAAAAGCTTTCTAACCAGAACTGACTTATCTTTAAATGAATCGGTGCTTGCAATGAAAGCATTATGTGCACGTATGTCAACAGAGAGATAACCAGATACAAGCTTGAAGACTGGGATTCTCTGCAAGGAGGAGGAGGAGAGGGAGGGGGAGAGAAAAAGTGGGGGAAGAAGGCTCATCTGCACTGCCAGTGACCTTTAGCAGAATGGGCTTTATAACCAAGCAGTGTGTTCACTTCTCAATGAGATTCTTCTCTGGGTAGCAAAAAAAGTAGATAAACTAGTTTGGCTTCCTAGATATTTCAAATAAAACACTTAGCTTTAAGAAATAAAATCATGTTTGTTTTTTCCTCAAATAAACCATTTACTTAGAGAAGTTATAATAGTGAAAAACAGAAGAATGGGGAAGAAAAAGAGTAAACCATACATTCCTTATTTGAACAAAGAACCCAAAGAATGCTTTCTTCATGTTTACAGCATTAATTTGCCTCTTACAACAGAAACCAAAACAGAATCAATCTCCACCTAGGTCCATAGAGGTTTAAGAGTAAACTAATCACTACAGCTGCAGCAAAGAAATGCTATACAAGTGGAGCACAAAAGACTGTAAGAGGAGAAGTCAGTAAGGATTAAAGAGTACCTCCCAGCCACCACTCAGTAAGGAAGTCTGGATGCCTTTACAACTCAGGAAGCAATACAAACCATCACAGGTCCAGAATGACCAGCTCAAGACTCATGGAAGACTGGGAACAATAAATTTCTCTTTTTAAAGATGTATTTGTCACCAAAAAAAAAAAAAAAAATACACAGCCGGGAGTGGTGGCTCATACCTTTAATCCTAGCACTTGGGAGGCAGAGGCAGGTGGATCTTTGTGAGTTCAAGGCCAGCCTGGTCTACAGAGTGAGTTCCAGGACAGCTGGGGCTACAGGGAGACCCTGTCTCGAAAACACAAACACACACACAGAGATGTATTTGTATATTTATATTTACTTATTTCTATGTGTATGAGTGTTTTGTCTGGATGTACTTAAGTGCTCCAATGCCCATGGGGAAACAAGAGGGCACTGGATCTCTTGGAACTGCAGTTATGGACAGTTGCTAGCAGCTATGTGGGTACTGGAAACCAACTGGTTCCCAGCAGCCAGTGCTCTTAACTTCTGAGACATTTGTTAAGCCCCTGGGCACAATAAATTTCTGGGCAGGTTGTCCAAAGGTACAAATGCAGAGAGTGACCGTCTATCCTACTAATTCCATGCCTCAGAAGTCCAGCTTTGCTCAGAAAGAACTGTTCTGGCATGGCCACCCCAGAACATCAGGTCATCCTTCAGGTCCACTCTGGCAAACCTCTCTACAGAAACACTGGGTTTCTATAGAGTGCGCATCTGCTAGCCCCTACTGACATTAATGCCATCTCCAGAGCACATAGCACAGAGTTTCCATTCAATAGATGCTAGCTGAAGTAAATGACACTGTCTGCCTGAGCTTTGGTGTTTTTTTTTTTTTTTTTCATTTAGAAACTGATGATGATAAAATGTTTTGTCTTCTTCAAAGAGGGGTCACGGGATCTACTGACTCAATGCATAAGTAAAAGACAGGAATCTCAAAAGGGTGCAGGATATAAGGAGTGGCTTATCCAGCTGCTGGACATCTACCACAAGGAATGAAGCTACAAATAAGCAAAGACACAGTAGAGCTTCATCGCCAGAGGACACCAGTGGTAAGTTAACTTCCCTCAGACAGATTCTACTCTCTCCAGCCATTAGTATGCAACTGTGCCCTAACTGCAAGTGGCTGCTGGTAACTGCTAGAGTCTATAGGCTGGGAAAGGTTAACTAAAAGGAACAACATCTGTGAGGCTACTGGGGAAGCCATCACAAGTAATGATTGAAGATTTTCTGATGTGGCTGCTTTAGTATCACCTACTCTTTTACAAAAAGCCCCTCACTCATGATCTGTAAGTAAGCCCCCAAAACTCAAGGGGAATGCTACTTTGGATTATTCTCAGGGCTTATCTGGAAGGAGTAAATGTCTCCCTGGGAAAGGCATTCTCATCACACTCCTAGATTGGGACCTTTCCTCTTCATCTATCACAGGATCCTCACATGTGATGAAGGGATGAGTAAGATAGCTGAGAGAACTATGGAGGACATATGGTCTCTTAAGAGTTTTAGAAGTCTTTTTAAATCTTTTTCTCCAAACTCTTGGAGAATCCTTAAATGAAAAGCACTAGGATACAGGATACCAAGCACAAACCTAGGAACTTACAACAAACAAATCAAAATTCTGCTCTGGGTTCTGCCAATATACCAACTAGATAGCCTCTCCTTTCAACATGGCTAGCAAAGCCTGTCTTGTAAGGCTGCTGCAAAGACTAAAGCTGAGAATACCTATAAACATGATGCAGAGAAACAGTAGACACGAAACAAAGAATCTATTCCTTTTTTCTTCTCAGTGAAGTACAACCTGAATTAGGCAAGATGACACAAAATTCTCCTACCTTGGATCTTCATTCCTGGGAATACAAAGCCAAATTTCCCTGCACCCTACAATTTGTGTAAAAGTCAGACAAAGCACCTAAACAACACACTTCAAATTAGTGGCTGACTGATAAAAAACTGCTTCTAACCATCCACCTCCCCAGAACTGTAACAAAAGTTTTTGAAAGCTACTGAACCTTAACCCTTACAGTAAAAATAAGCAAGGAAAACTTTTCTAACATCCAGCTGAAATCAATTTAGCTACAAGAAGCTTCTAGCACAAAATAGAGAGAAATGAAGAGGGAAAATATACATACTCTTGAGGTATTCTCACACTCAAAAGAATTAATCCTTCACACATCTAAAATATCTGGTCCATTAGTAACTACATAAGCAAGAGAACACTCCAGTAACTTCCTATAGGCCCTAGGGACCTGTACAAAGTAGAAGTTGGGGGTACTCCCCACATTTACTTAGGGTGCAACTGATCCTGATGCTTGTTAGGTTGGGCCGGGGCCAAGATGGTGTAGACGGAAAAGACCCTCCTCTCTTTTCTGGTCAGGCCAGATTCCCATGAGACCTCTGGACCTGAGACCCACCTCCAGATCTGAGCCCCTGACCTGGAAATGGCCAGATGCCAACATGTTACCATCTCCCCTCACCCCTATAAGAGGCTTTCCCTGCCTCCCAGATGCACACTTGCTCATGGTCCTGGAGGGCCATAGATTCGCTCGAGAGAGTGCATTTCCTGGAATAAATACCTGCCTTTATCTACTTTTAATTCGGACAGATTTGGCCTTTTTTCTTAGAGTTGGATACTTCTTAATGCTCATGAGTTATTTTATAAGCCTTTTAAGAGTTACATTTTGTTTCTATAGGAGGTCAATTCAAATTGGCAAAAAAAAAAAATCCTTAAACACTAGAAAAACCACCTCTTTCATGCTTCTAAAGAAAGGCAGCCTTGGTTATTAAAAAAATGTAGCCTTATTCTTTTTTTCAGGGAGGGGGGTGTCTTTTTGAGACAGGGTCTCTCTGTACCCCCAGCTGGGGTGTAACTTGGATATGTAGACCAGGTTGGCCTTGAACTCACAAAGATCCACCTGCCTCTACCTCCCAAGTACTGGGATTAAAGGCGTGTACCACCATACCTGGCAGTATAGCCTTATCAATCTTTCACAAAAAATTAGCCCAGATGCTGAAGATGCTAAAACCTATGATGTCATAATCTTGATGTATGTGGCATGCATATATGCATATTTTGGAGTGATGCAAATTTGGAGGAAGAGGAAGAGGAAGAGGAAGAGGAAGAGGAAGAGGAAGAGGAAGAAGAAGAAGAAGAAGAAGAACAACAACAACAACAACAACAACAACAACAACAGAACAAGAACAATAACACTGGGTCAAAGAACTGAAAAAAATTTTAAAAGAAACGGAGAAAAAGATGAAAAACAGGGCTGGAGAGATGGCCTAGCGGTTGAGAGAGCTGACCGCTCTTACAGAGGACCCGGGTTCGATCCCCAGCACCCACATGGCAGCTGAGAACCGTCTGAAACTCCAACTCCAGGAGAACTCCAGTTCCAGGGGAATCCGACACCCTCTTCTGACCTCCGAGGCATTGCACGACACGGGTGCACAAACCTACATGCAGACAGTATACTCATACACATACAAAAATANAAACATGTTTGACAGAATGCATGAGGTCTGGTCAGGGGTGGGAGGGGGAAGTAAGGGGGAATGGACCTAGATTTTAATTGGGAAATTTTGTGTTTAATTGGGAAATGAAATGTACAAAGCTTCAATAAAAATTGGCTTTGGGAAAAAAATAAAATGAGCCCAGTAATTTTTCAAGAGGGGATCAGAAGTTAAGACTCATGCCTGCTAGATGAGGACCAATTCCAAAACAGTATAGTCATAGAACAAAAGAGCAGGTTTTCCACATTATTATCCCACAATAAACTACTACATAACAAAATGTCCCCAAATTTAGCATATTACTGTTAGGTTTGTGTCTGCACGACCCCAAATGAAAGGAAAACATCAGGGCTAGGCACTCCCGGAAAACTTTACTTTAGGGATAGCCATGAATGGGCTCTAAGATGGAGAAGGGCAACAAGCATCAAAATGGCATCTGGCTAGGACTTTTTAGGTGTCCTCGGTAGGACAGCAGGTAAAGACGAAGTGAGGTCACTGTCCAACTTCTTGGGAGAGTAGAAAATCTGTGTCCTCTGCGAATGCCAGCATAAATTCCAGATCTTGGGGAGAACCAGGCCTAACAGTTGGCTATTGGGTTATAATAGAGAAGGGGCACCATAATTTTCTAACTGCTTCCTGCTGACAGGGGGTGTAGTCAGAAAAAATCTGGTAAATCAAGATCTGGTCTCAATCTCAGCCATTCTCAGTGATTGGTGTTCAGACCAGATTAGTAGTGGCCAGTCATTGGTATGCAGTTTCTTCTACAACTTAAAAGAAGTTGGTTAAATCTTGTATGAGTGGGCTGCTGGATCTGGTCTTGGAAATGCCATAATAGACACGGTACCACAGTACACAGAACTCCCAGTACCAATAGGGGGCCTAGTAAGGGTATTAGCCATGGAAGGATACCTTCCAGGGTCCCCAATTTGGGGAGGTGAGGGCCTGTATTCTCTGTTGTAAGAGACTGGAAAAATGTTTTAGTATGCAGGGTCAAGAATGAGAGCCAGCATAACCATGACAATAGGTTCGGGGGGGGGGGGGAATAGCCATGAGTCCCAAGTGTTTTTCATAGGTTGGTAAAGAAGTGGTATTTTTGCTGGGCGTGGTGGCTTAGGGCTTTAATCCCAGCACTCGGCTCTCTGAGTTCAAAGCCAACCTGGTCTATAGCCTCAGCTCCAGGCCAGTTGGGACTAAAAGGGAGACTCTGTCTCAAAAATACAAAAAAAAAAAAAAAGTGGTATTTTTCTAGAATGGCATTGCAGATCTTACTTATCTCTGAGGTAATAAGGTTATAAGTTATTTTCTTATTATACTTTCCTGTTGGAGTGTTTAAAGACATACAGTTAGCTCAAATAAATTAATTTAATTTTTCTGTTAAGGTCAGTTGAGGTTTGGTCCTCAGGGGTCACTCTGGCTTTTGTGCAGAGTGCTTGGCTCTTTTGGTTTATTTCTTCCCAATACTTCTCATCTACTCAAGGAGAAAGTCAGAGGTCCTGCTGGCCTGGGCTTTGTTTGGCTCTGTGCTGACCCTCCTATTTATAGACTGGACACTGGCTGGAGTTCCTTTAGTGGATCTCTAAGACCTCCGTGCACAAGAAGACTGGTGACTCACAGTTATAGGACATTTTGAGAGGTGCCCCCAAAGTCCCCTAAGAATTAGTTGACTTTAGAGGCTAGGTCTATCTCAAATGAAGGCTATTTTACTTGGAACAGATGTAGTTTGTTTTTCCTGCTCCCCAGTCTCTGAGTTACATTTTTGAGAAGAGAGAGAGGAGTCATATTAACAAACTATAGACAGGAAATAGGGTGACTTAATCAAGCTCACTGGAACTGTTTTCATTTGGATTGTACTATATAGTTCCAGGAGGTAAAACCTAGTTTTTCTTGAGTCAAATTATTTTGTTATGGGCAAGATAAATATCAAAAGCAACATGTGCAAAATATAACAGAGAAGCATAAAAACCAACACTGGTACATGTCCACTTCATCTGAGACTGTAACTAGGTATGCAGAACAAAGCAGAGGATTGGACTTAAAATTTTGATTGTAACAGTAATTTTATAATAATAACATCGTATTGTTCATATTATGATCAATTATCTCAAATAAAGTTCAAAATTATAACATTTAAAGCTTTCAGTCAAACTATAGACTGAGAGTCTCTAGTTATGGTGAAACCAAAATCAGAATAACTTTGGAGAGTAATCTCAATCTAACATGTAGTTAAATAAAATTTTCAGATAACCAGTTTAGATATTGTTTTGTTGGTTTGTTGTTGTTGTAGTAGTAGTTGTTTTGTATTTTTAGAGACAGGGTCTCCCTGTAGCTCTAGCTGTCCTGGAACTCACTCTGTAGACCAAGTGCCTCCCAAGTGCTAGGATTAAAGGTGTGCGATACTGTTTTGGATAAAAAAGTAGTACTTAAAGTTTTGTGGAATAATAGATATTTAAAGATGTTAAAGGCACATGGGTTTATAGGGCCCTTGAATATATTTTAATTAGGCATGCTGAAATAAAATTTAATCTAATAATTCTGGTGCACAAAACTGAAGAAGGAAAATTTAATGACCATAGCTTAAAACTGTTTTGAGACAAGTAACACATGAAGACAATTAATATAATTACGTGTGATCTCTCTGCATGGAAATGTTAGATCCTAACACATGGAAACATATAAAAACATGACATTACAGGAAGTTTTTACATGACAAAAGAAAATAATGGCCATACATAACTATATGAATTAATAAATTTGATTATGATGATCCTTTTTGTAAGTAGGCACAGCTGAAATTATGATGGCAGTGGTTTGGAAAGACAAGGTTACTGGGGCATGTAGAGCAGTTTTGTAGGGTTTTAGAAAACATAGTTTAAAAGGTTTTGATTTCAGGTGACAATAGGCAGTAGATGAAGAGGAAAACTTGGAGAAGAAAAACTTAAGATCTGAGGTTTACAATGAGTTTATGGGAGTCACAGTGATGGCAGTGGTGGAAGGGAGGGGTTGCTGGAATCCGATGTGTGGCGAACAGAGATTACTTAGGAGACAGAAAACCTGGAAATAAATTTGTAGTGAGTAGAACTACTTAAAACCATTTCTTTAAAGATGAGTAAGCAGCTGAGTGAAATAAAGGTAAGAGAAAGGAATTAAATTTTAAAGGATAGAGAAAAACCAATGAAATGGAAGGGCTGGGACTTGATATAAATATTCTATAAAACAATGTAAGAATTCAAGATAGTTCCCGTAGAAATCAGTAAATATACTATATAAAATGTCAAAATCCAAGATGATCCCTTAAAAAACAGGTAAATGCCATGTAAACAAAGTCAAAACCCAAAGCATGTAGTGTGACTCTGCTTAGCACTGTTTGCTTACTGCCCAACAGGCCTCAGATCCAAATGACAGACCCCTACAGCTGTTCTCCCCAAGGTGGAGGGGAAAAGAAAAGAAAACAACAAAACAAAACAAACAAAAAAAAGACAAACAAACTAAAAAAAAAAAAAGAAAAAAAAAAACAAACAAAAAAAAGACAAACAAACTAAAAAAAAAAAAAGAAAAAAACAGAAGAAGCCTGAGAAAGACTGGGGGGAGGGGCTGGAGAGATGACCTAGGGGTTAAGAGCGCCGACCACTCTTACAGAGGACCCAGGTTCGATCCCCAGCACTCACATGGCGGCCAAGAACTGTCTGAAACTCCAATTCCAGGAGAACTCCAGTTCCAGGGGAATCCGACACCCCACCCTCTTCTGACCTCCGAGGCATTGCAGGACACGGGTGCACAAACTTGCATGCAGACAGTATATTCATACACATAGAGAAATAAATAAAATTTTAAAAGAAGTTAAAAAAAAAAAAGAAAGACTCTGGGGAAGGGAGGGAAGCTTTGCACTTGGGAGGCAGAGGCAGGCGGATCTCTGTGAGTTCAAGGCCAGCCTGGTCTACAGAGCGAGTTCCAGGACAGCTGAGGCTACAGGGAGACCCTGTCTCGAAAAGACAAAAAATAAAAAAAAAATAAAAAAACTTTTTATCTTTAGTTCAAGACCAAGTGGTTTATGGCCCCAAAAGCCCTGAGGCAAGATAGCAAAGAAAGATAAAAGACCTCACCTGTTTACCAGCCAAATTCCTAGCACAGGTAGGAAATTTTGTATGGCCACCAGATAAGAATTTTGGGAGTCCCCCATAGTAAACAGACTACCCAGAACTCAGTATTTTGGAACCCCCTAGTAGGTGGGTAACAGTAACAGAGGGAAAAGAAGGCCTGGATACGTGGTATTTGGACCAGTTTTGCCAGTTCACTGGCAGAAGTCTCTTAAGGTTTTTTAGAATGTTGGAAGCTAGGGTACCCATCTCAGGTCAGACAATATTATTATCTAGTTGATATTATGTGCAGGTAACAGAACAAAGTCTCTTAAGGAGCTTAGGGTTAATATCCTTGGAAAGATGATGTGCTTTCAGAGAATGGAAAGCTCCTGGGCTCCCCATTTTGAGTGTGAGGTTCCCATGTTAAGAGAGTTAAGGGTTAAGAGAGAGAAAAAGATCAGAGAGTTCCTCTCAAGTCTATGAAGACCCCATGAAGAGGGAGAGAAGAGTAGAGCCTTAGCCTCAGTGGCACTTCATGGAAGTCAGGAGGCGTCCTACCCTGAATCCAGTAACACAGAATGGATCCCAATTCTGCAAGGGTGATGTTCCATGAGTTCAGCAAGGATAACAAGAGTTCCCAAGTCCGAAAGGGTGGCATCCCACAAGTGGGGTGGGGATAACAGTCAGTCTGAGTCCTGGACCTGCCACAAGCATCCTGGCAGCAGGAAGAAGACAGGGCCAAAGGCCAAGAACTAGCCCTGAAAACCAGTTAATTCCAGGTGGTCCAAAACCAGAAGGTACAAGAGAGGCAGGAAGCTAGGGGATGGAGAGACAAAGGCCAAAAAGAAAAGGAAGACACCAGGTTTAGGCACTCCAGAAGAGGTTTACTCTAAAGTAGCCAGAGCCAAGATGGCGTGTGGCCAGGGCTTTTAAGGAATCTTGGGCAGGACAGCAGGAAGTAATGTCACTGATTGACAATTTCTTGAGGGAGTGGAAAATCCCTGTGTTCTCTGTGAATGCAAACCATAAATTCCAAATCTTGAGGAGAACTAGGCCTAACAATTACAAAGGTCCATTCCATTTTCAATCTTCTCCCCTATCTTGTTCAAACTGGATGTTCTACTAACATATCTTCAAACACACACACACACACACACACACACACACACACACACACACACACACACACTTCCTCCAGCATCTCTATGATGCTGCTAAAGTATTCAGAAATCTTTTAACTTCAGATACTGTATATTTTTCATTTCTATAGCTTCATTTAGTTACTATTTCTATTCTTTTCAGTTGTAGGATGCATATATTCCATTTACTGTTACAACTGTGCCTTTAAAAAACCTTTTTTAGCATCTTTGTGACGCAGTCAGCTTTTTTTTATTATCAGTTCTCTTAACAATGGAATAATTTTCCTATAAAGTCATTCTGGTCTTTCTCCTAGACACTGTGGAAGCTATGCTATGAGCTCTGCATTATATCATACTCCTCTGAAGGAAGATAGTTTTGTTTCAGTGTGCAGCTATTTCAGTTGACTTAAAGTATAAACTCTATAGAGCAACAACTCGAATTGATATAACTATTTTGTCCAAAGTTTATCTGCTTAGAGCCTGCCCCACATATATGTGACTGACTGAAACATAAGCACAGATTTAGGGAGCTACTACACAGAACTTAGGGGTTTGCTCCTGCTTTTCCGGGATTTCCTCTTCACTTCCAATAATATTTGCCACCAAAAATGCTCTCTGATTCATTTTTTTAAGTGCATCATGTATGTGTGTTCATGCACATGCACACATATACATGCACGTGCAGTCACATAAGAATAAATGTCATGGCACTTGTATGGAAATCAAAGGACAACTTGCAGGAGTCTGTTCTCTTGTTCTACCACATTAGTCCTAAGGATTGAACTCAGGTCATCAACAGGCTTGGTAGCAAGTGCCTTTACTGAGCCACTGAGCCATTTTGCTTTGTTTCTTGATTTTTTTTTTCCTTCAAACTTGAAAAGATTATAGCTTTTCTTCTTTTTCTTTTAATACTTTATTAAATGTGTCTGAGTGTATTATTGCCTGGATGTATGTAAGTACATCATGCAATGCCCATGGAGGTCAGAAGTGGGCATTAGATCTCTGGAACTGGAGTTACAGGTGCTTGTTAGCCATCATATGCCTGCCAGGAATTCAACCCAGGTCCTCTGCAAGAGCAGACAGTGCTCTTAACATCTGAGCCATTGCTCTGGCCCCAACTGCAGATTTTCTGTCCTATTCCTGATACTTCTTTGATATCTATTTTTCTCCAGAATCTACCTTTTTGTGTCAAATCTGACCCTTTCCACAAAACACTCTTTTGTCCAGTTTATACCACTCAAGTTCCTATGCTAGAAATAGACATAAAACACAAGTTTATCCTTTTTCTCACAATGCTGTAATACATGATTTAAAAGCCTTTCCAGGGCTGGCGAGATGGCCTAGCAGTTAAGAGCACCGACTGCTCTTGCAGAGGACCTGGGTTCGATCCCCAGCACCCACATGGTGGCTGAGAACTGTCTGTAACTCCAATTCCAGGAGAACTCCAAATCCAGGGGAATCCGACACCCTCTTCTGACCTCCGCGGCATTGCACAACACAGGTGCACAAAGCTACATGCAGACAGTACATTCATACACATACAAAAATCAATTAAAAAAAAAAAAAAAGAGACTTTCCCGGGACTGGAGAGATGGCTAAGCGGTTAAGAGCACCGACTGCTCTTTCAGAGGACCCAGGTTTTATTCCCAGCACCCACATGGTAGCTAAGAACCATCTTTAACTCCAGTTCCAGGGAAATCTGACGCCCTCTTCTGACCTCTGCAGCACTGCACGACACGGGTGCACAGACCTGCATGCAGACAGTACACTCATACACATAAAAAAGAATAAATAATTAAAAGAAAAAGAAAAAATTAAAAAAGAAATAAACTAAAAAAAAAATCTCAAAAGAAGTGAAAAAAACAAACAAAAAGAAAGTCTTTCCCTAGAATATCATCAGGCAAGCTAAGAAACAGGGCTGCATCTGTTTCCAACATGGTTTCCTGCATCTGTGTCTGGTACCAGGACACTTAGTGATTAGTCAGTCCCTCTCCTCTTTGCACCTCATCTTCCAGGGCCTCTCTACCTGGTCTCATCAAGACATAAGTTGATCTCAGGGAATCAGCACTTCTTCTATAGTGATTAGCTTCTAAGAAGACCAATGAAGAACTATTAACAAACATAATACAGGCAATGAGCCTCATCACATTTTACTGTTCAAAGCAGACAGATTCAAGGAGGTGGAAAAACAGATGCCTTGATGGGAGTATGGTAAAATGACATTCAAAAATATATGTAAAGTAACATGAGTTTTTATTCTGCCATAGAATATTTAAATAAGCAAAATAAATGCAGCCCAAAGCAAAAATTCAGGAAGACAAATAATAGTTCAGTGTAAAACATGTGGTCCAAAAGTTTCCAGAAAATTAAACATGCCCATTCAAAACATTTTGAAGAAAAGTCTTAGAATAAGACATTATTTGCCCATAAATGTAGGATACACAAATTAAGGATTGTTCTTATAGTAATAGCCAGTGTTTTGTTGCTAAAAGTGGTGACCCTTCTGCCTGGGCTTCCCAGAGCAGCGATAACAAGGATGTATTAACCATGTCCAGCTCAATGTTTCTGAAATGTTTAGAGCCAGAAATTTTTTGAAACTTGTAAATTTTTTCAAACTATTTTTTATTTGGGATTTTTTGTTTGGTTGGCTATTTTGTTTTGTTTTTTTAATGAGTCAGGGTCTGACTATGCAGCCATGGAGACCTGGCATTTGCTATGTAGACCACACTGCTGTCTGTAAATAAGTAGACTTCAGACAAATATAGACAAACATTGATATATAAGAAAGGAGACTGCCTCAAACACACTCGAGAAAAAGCCAATGCAAAACTACAAAAAGAGAGAACCCTAAAGCAAATATGACATAAGCCAGTGAGATAACTGAGCAGATAAAAAGTACTTGTTGCACAGGCCTGACAACCACTTCAATTCCTGGAATGGATGGTGGACAAAGAGAACCAGCCCCACATACATGCCATGGCAAGCATGTGCCTGTATTCTCTCTCTCTCTCTCTCTCTCTCTCTCTCTCTCTCTCTCTCTCTCTCACACACACACACACAAATAATAATAATAAAAATAAGGGTCTGGAGAGATGGCTCAGAAGTTAACGGCATTGGCTGCTCTTACAGAGGAACCAGGGTTGGCACCCAGTACCCAAATGGCAGCTAACAACCCTACTTAACTCCAGTTCCAGGGTATCTCATGCCCTCTTCTGGCCTCTGTGGATATGCGTGAATATGATGTACTTACATACATGCAGGAAAAATACTCATAAACATAAAATAAAAATAAAGAAAAAAAACTTTTTTAAGTAAAAAATAAACAAGTATTATATTTTACACACTAATACACAGATACCCTTATTTTTTGTTTTAAATGTGTTTGAATGTACTCTCTGCATGTAGGTTTTGTGCACCTGTGTTGTGCAATGCCGTGGAGGTCAGAAGAGGGTGTAAGATTTCCCTGAAACTGGAGTTAAAGATGGTTCTCAGCCGCCATGTGGGTGCTGGGGATCGAACCCCGGTCCTCTGAAAGAGCAGTTGATGCTCTTAACCACTAGGCCATCTCTCCAGCCCATGATACCCTTTTCTTAATGTCTAAGCACTCAAATAAGATTCACTCCAAAAGAGTGAACATGCCAGGCGTGGTGGCGCACGCCTTTAATTCTGGCACTTGGGAGGCAGAGGCAGGCGGATCTCTATGAGTTCAAGGCCAGCCTGGTCTACAGAGTGAGTTCCAGGACAGCTGGGACTACAGGGAGACCCTGTCTCAAAGACCAAAACACACACACACGCACACAAACACACACACACACACACACACACACACACACACACACACACACACACAAAGTGAACAGATTCTAAATGGTACATTCTGAACAAAGTTGTATTATAAGTGACATACTAAGAAATGATCTTACTTTGTCTTGGTTTTCTTTATTCTTGTAACACAGATTTCCAATCAGACGAATGAGATGAGATTTAAACCCCTCAGTCATATGTGAAATCTCACCATCTGCTTTTAGGCAACCAGAGGGACTGAAGATGTTCGTAGTGTCTTTTCCAATTACATGAATCACTCGTAAAACATCTGGAACAAAAAAAGAGTAGACTTCATTTTTCTATAAGAAAATATCATAGTATCTGTTATAAACTTCTACAGACAAATCCAATTTAGTGAAATAGGAAAGTATTTAAAGGTTTCTTTCAATAGTGATTAAAGCATGGGGTGAAGCTCAGGAATACTTAAGTGCCTAGAGTACAGAGGTCTTCAGTTCCATCCTAGATAACATCAGAAATTCAACAGTAATAATAATACTAGAGAGAGAGCTGTTTTGCTTTCACTTTAGATTTTCTTTATAGTTTTGGGGAGACAGACCATAGCCTCACTCAAGGCTATCTAGTCAAAAAAAAAAAAAAAAAAGTTACTAAAAATTTCCAACATTTTCTTACACAATTCTTTTCAGTTTCATTTCTTTATGCAAAAACTGAGCAGATAGCTAAGTACAAATCATAACAGGTTTCTATAATGACCTACATCACAGAAATAAAAAAATTTAAATTTTCTCAATGGCCAAATAACCAGACAGCCATGGATCAACATTAGCTGCAATCATAAAAAAATACGTGCTGGACAGCTTCAGTTATCAGCTTAACACAGGGTACATTCTAAATAAAGTCATATTATAAATGACATACTAAAATGATTTTACTTTGTCTTGGTTTTCTTTCTTCTTGTGACACAGATTTCCAATCAGACAAATGAGATGAGAGGGACATTAACTGAGGAAGTTTCCTCCATAGAAGTAATCTGTGTGGATATCTATGAGGCATTTTATTCACTGCTCCTTAAAGAGGAAAGCTCAGCCCAATGGGTGGCATGCCATCCTTAGGCAGGTGGTTCTGTGTTGTATAAGCAAGGAGGCTGAGCACAGGCCAGAGGACAAAGTCAGAAAATAGTGTTCCTCCATAGTCTCTACTTCAGCCCCTTCCTCCAGGTTTGTGCCTTGACTTCCTTCAATGATAGACTGTGACTGGGAGATGTATAAGTCAAATAAACCCTTTCCTCCCCAAGTTGGTTTGAGTCAGTATTTTGTCACAGTAGTAGAGAAGCAAACTAATACAGTTATATTCTATAAATACCTCCAGGTAGCCAATGAAAACAATGAGTCAGTTATATGTTTCCCTATTATTTCATTTAAGCCTCAATAAACCTACTAAATGCAAACATCACTTTCCTGATTATACATGAAGAAATTGAGTTTGGAAGTTAGTAACTCAGCAGAGCTGGAATACAACCCACATCTGTCCCAGCATCATTATGATTTACCAATTTGGTAATACTTTATTTTGATTATAACTAGAAGTACTACATTCAAAGCATAACTCTGGGATGGATTCTATGTGCCTTCTATAGACCACAAGTAGCTCAAGTACACTTGTAGATACAAAGTCACCTTTCTTAGTACACTGGCATCCAGAAAAAGTATATAAACTTTTACAAGGAAAAAGTACCAGACAGTGATAAGCAAACCGTAGACAAGATGATCTATATCAAACAAAACTCTACTGGAATCATTTTGCAAATAGCTTTTTAGTAAAGATAGTAACATTTCAAATAATGAATGGCTTTCTGATTAATAAGAACTTTGTGTTAACTGTATTAGAATGTACAATGTGAATAAAACATTATTCTTTGGACTCAGAAGTGTAACTGGGAAAAAGCTGTTAAAAATTTTATAATGCTATAGGAATTTTTCTTTTAAATCACCCTCATCATGTATAAATCCCCATCATCAGTGTATTCAAAAGTGCTCCTGGTGAGGTTCCCATTGAACACATTTGCAAACAGGTCTGATTAAGTCACTACACTAAGCAGGTATCCCAGTGCCACAAAAGAGAAAGGCAGAATAATAATGTGGCCTCAAGCAAGGCCTTTAAACCCAGCACTTGAAAAGCAGATCTCTGTGAGATAAAAGAAAACCTGGGGGGATCTCCCAAGACCACCTGAAGCACAGGTAGGAGCTGGGTGTTTCAGCCAGGCGGATTTGATTGTATTTCATTGTCTTTGTTGTCTTTGACCCAATTGGCTTCTGTGGTTGTGGGGGCAGAGTTGTCCTCCCAGCTGGTATAAAAGGTGGGTTTGTGTGAGTCTTGAGATTGGGGATCTCCCAAGACCACCTGAAGCACAGGTCGTCCAACCCCATCCCCCACCTCCCCACACCCCCCCCATGACCCCCAATCCCCCTCCCCACCAACTGGAATTGCCAAAGGAGTGTCCAAGTGGATTCTTTGGAGAACCTTCAGAACAGAAAAGATCCTGTGATGGTTAATCCTGGGTGTCAACTTGACTAAGGAACAAATAAGAGAAAAGGGATCTTCAGATTGGACCACCTCAACCCGGATGGCCCACCCCAAATGTGGGCGTTACCTTCTGCCGGCAGGCAGTATTTAAGGCCACGGCAGAGGGAGCTGGTCCCTTTTTTCTCCTACGGCTTGCTTCTCTCATCTGGTGAGTTTGTCTTGCTGCTGTGATCAACCCTTCGGATCCCAGCGTGTACTGAGACCGGCAGATCTCCTGGAATCCATCAGGCCTTCAGCACCAGATTGGGACTACTGAGACATACAGTCCTGCGGACTGAGCAGTTCCCTGGATTCTCAGCCTCTCCAGTGTGGTGCAGCTACTGTTGGACTCCTTGAACTCTGTCACATGAGCAAATCAATAAATTGTATATAGCTATATATTCATCCTGTTGCTTCTGTTTCTTTAGAGAACCCTGACTAATACAGATCCCATGTTGAAAAAGATAAGGAAACCAACCAGCGAAGCAAAGAGCTACAGGAAGAGATTGAGAAGCTCCAAAAGGAAATAGAAATTAAAGAAATCAGAAGAGGAAATAAAAATGGAACACTCATCCAATCAAGAGGAAAGGAATGGAAAAAGCCTCAGAAGCAGAATGGAGGAAGCAGAACAAAGAATATCAGACCTAGAAGATAACAGAGAACAACTAAAAACCTCAAGTAAAGATTATGAAAAATTTTAAAGTACACAAAAGTGGAACAACCAGGAACTGTGAGACACTATGAAAAGATCAAACCTCCGCATCATATGAATAGAGGAAGGGGGGCTGGAGAAATAGCTTAGTGGTTAAGAGCACCGACCGCTCTTGCAGAGGACCTGGGTTCGATCCCCAGCACCCACATGGTAGCTGAGAACCGTCTGTAACTCCAATTCCAGGAGAACTCCAGTTCCAGGGGAATCCGACACCCTCTTCTGACCTCTGTGGCATTGCACCACACGGGTGCACAAACCTACATGCAAAACAGTACATTCATACACATAAAAAAATAAAATAAAATTTCAAAAATATAAAAAAAAAGAATAGAGGAAGGAGAATCCCTTCTATCTATCAGTACAAGAATGGTACTGATCAGATCTTCAACAGAATAATAGATGAAAATTTCCCCTAAAAATAAGACAAACCAATACAAATACAAAAAGCACATAGAACTCCAAACAGACAAGATCAGAAAAGAAACTCTCCACGCCATATCATAGTTAAAATGCTAGACACCCAAGACATAGGCATAGGAAAAGACTTCCTAAATCAGACAGCAGCTGTGCAAGAATTAATTCAACAATTGACAAATGGGACTTCATTAAACTCAGAAGCTTCTGTACATCAAAAGAAACAATCAAGGAAGTGAAGAGAAATCCCAGAGTAGGAAGAAACCTTCACACAGAAACATCTGACAAAGCACTGATTTCTAGGATATATAAACTACTCAAAAAACAAAGAAGAAAGAAAACAAATGACCCACTCAATAGATGGAGCAAAGACCTGAACAGAGACTTCACCACTGAGGAATTAGAGATGGCTGAGAAACATCTTAAAAAGTGTTCAACATCATTAATCATTAAGGAAATGCAAATCAAAACCACTTTAAGATATCATCTTACTCCAATAAGACTGGCTAGGATCAAGAAAACAAATGATACCAAGTGCTGGAGAG
>VZQC01014537.1:1610290-1683582 GCA_009823505.1 Rhizomys pruinosus
AAAAAAAAAAAAAGAAACAAAGAAACAAAAAAAGCCAGCCTGGTCTACACAGTGAGTTCAGGCCAGCTAGGTTACAGGGAGACTCTAACTCAAAAAGACAGCCCCCAACGCACACACAAAATAATAATAATAATAATAATAATAATAATATAGCCTCAGCTTTTACCATGATACCATAATTTAAAAAAAAACTGAAATAATCTCAAGTAAAAACACTAAAACTTAAGCATTTGTGTTCAGATTATAGAGTATGTCAATAATTTTTTAACTAAACATGTCATTAATGGGCAAATCAAGATGGCAGCTTCTGGGGTGGCAGGCCCTTTATAAGCAGCTGAGGCAAAGTTGGGGGAAGGGGACTTAAGGGCTCCCATCAATACTGGAAAGAACTGAAGGTGATCCAAGGGCATTTGGACCCTTGGTGACTGCAGTTTGGCATTGCAGACATAGCGGGGGGGGGGGGTTGGATGACAGCAGAGACAACCCCCGCAGGAGCTGGGCCTCCCTCCCACTGGACCCAGGTACAGACCTTGGAGGCTGGCCCTGGAGAGCCAGTGGGCAGACCAAGGTAACAGCCCTGGTTCTATGAATGCATGTCTCTGGGTGGGTGACTGGGGCTCGCCTCACTTTGGTGAGGGGGACTCCAGTTGCATAGCGGCTGAGGTGCTGTTATCTTCCCCCTACACACAAGGCTGGAAGTACCTGGGGCCCTCAAGCAGCAGGCAGGCCTGAGGGGTCCCATTTGGTTTGGGTGTTGTGTAGCTCCGGCCACTGGGGGAGCTGTTTACTGGCTGAGTGAAGGGTGCTGGACTGTCCAGTACTAGGCTAGAAGGAGAACTTGGGAGCCTAAACTAACCATACCTGTATGCCAAAAAAGACGACAGTGAAAACACCTGAAGAATATAAGCAAAGTCAGTCTTCAACTCAAAAAAGAAACATCTGAGCTTCACACTAGCATCACAACCAACAAAAGAAACCAAAATGCCAAAAGCCCCCCAAAAATAATAATATGAAAAACCCAAATGATAAACCCCCACCAAATACTACTAGTCCTACTGAAGACTCCCTAGATGTAACTCAGGATATGCATCTTAAAAGAACTATTATAAACATGATCAAAGAAATCAAAGAATTTAAAGAACACATATACAAAGAAATTAAAGACCTAAAAGAAGATAGGCATAAATTAAAGGATGATAATGACAAACTGTGGAATGAAATCACAAAAGATAAAGAAACATTAAAGGAAATTCAAGCCCAAGGAAGTGCAACACTCCACAAACAACTTGGAAAGGATGGGAGAAAGTCTCAATGACAGAATGGATGAAGTAGAAAATAGAATATCAAGACTAGAAGACAATATGGAAGAACTGGATTGATCAAGTAAGGATTATGAAAAATTTTAATAGAACACAAGAATGGAATAACTGGGAACTGTGGGACTCTATGAAAAGACCAAATTTATGCATCAGAGGTTTCAAAGAGGAAGAAGATTCATAGGATAACTGTATCACTCAGATTTTCTACAGGATTATAGAGGAAAATTTTCCCAAACTTAAGAGATACCTATACAAATACAAGAAGCATACAGAACAGCAAGTAGACAAAACCAGAAAATAAATCCCCCATGCCATATCATAGTAAAATCGCTAGATGCTGAAAGCAAAGAGAAGATTCTGAGGGCAACAAAAGAAAAACATGTTGGCCGGGTGTGGTGGTGCAGGCCTTTAATTCTAGCACTTGGGAAGCGGTGCAGGCAGATCTCTGTGAGTTCAAGGCCAGCCTGGTCTACAGAGCGAGTTCCAGGACAGTCAGAGTTCCAGAGAGACCCTGTTCTCCAAAAGATAAAAAAAAAAAAAAGAAAAGAAAAGAAAAGAAAAAAGAAAAACGTGTCACTTATTAGGGAAAACCTATCAGAATTATAGCTCATTTTTCATTGCAAACAATGAAAGCCAGAAGAGCTCGGTCTAAAGTATTACCAGTTCTAAATTACTATAGATTTCAACCCAGAATACTTTATCCAGCAAAAATTTCTATTGTAATTGAAGGAGAAAAGGAAAATGTTCCATGACATAAATAAGCTGAATAAATTCTTGTCCATAAAGCCATCCCTTCAGAGACTATTTGAAAGAATACAAAGAATAGAGGGTAGGAATGTCTAACCAATCAGCAATAGAAAATAATTAATGAAACTACTATTATGGAAGTAAAAACCTAGATCAAGAATGCAGCAGAAACCAAAATGAATGAAAGTAATATAAATCTCTCAAAAATAACTTTAAATATCAATGGACTGAATTCTACAATTAAGAGACACAAACTGGTAGAACAGATTAAGAAACAAAACCCATCTTTTTGTTGTCTGCAAGAAACTCATCTCACCTTTAAAGACAGGCATTATCTCACAGTAAAATGATGAAAAAAAAAAATATTCCAAGCAAATGGCACTAAGAAACAAGCAGATAAAAGACTACAAACTAAAACTAATCAGAAGAGATGAAGAGGGTCATTTCATTCTTATTAAAGGAACAATTAACTAAGACGATATCACAATCGCCCCAAACTCAGATCCACCAAACTTCATAGACACAATACAGGACTTTTAAGGCAGAGATTGACTCTAGCACACTAGTAGCAGGGGACATCAATACCCACTGTGTCCATCAGACACGTCAACTGGGCAAAGAATAAACATCTGAACTGAACAATATAATACACCAAATGGACCTAACAGACATCTACTGAGTGTTCCACTCAAATACCAAAGAGTATCTTTCTATTCAGCACCCCATGGAACCTTTTCCAAAATTAAGCACGTACTGGGACCTAGAACAAATCTCAACAAATACAAAAAAATTAAAATAATTCCATGTGTTTCTATCAGACCATAATGCAATAAAGCTTAACATCAACACCAAAAATGCCCTAGTACATACAGGAACTCATGGAGATTAAACAATACACTCCTGAACAATGAAAGGATCAAGGGAGAAATTAAGAAAGAAATAAAAGTATTCTTGGAATTAAACAAAAATGACAATGCAACACAAAAAAAAAACCTCTGGGTTTTAAAAGCACTTTAAAAGTGCTTTCCTGGGGGCTGGAGAGATGGCCTAGCGGTTAAGAGCGCAGATCACTCTTACAGAGGACCCGGGTTCGATCCCCAGCACCCACATGGCGGCCGAGAGCCGTCTGAAACTCCAATTCCAGGAGAACTCCAGCTCCAGGGGAATCCGAGACCCTCTTCTGACCTCCGCGGCATTGCACGACACGGGTGCACAGACCTGCATGCAGACAGTACATTGATACACATTTTTGTGGTCTTTTTTGAGACAGGGTCTCCCTATAGACCCAGCTGTCCTGGAACTCACTCTGTAGACCAGGCTGGCCTTAAACTCACAAAGATCGCCTGCCTCTGCCTCTCACGAGTGCTAGGATTAAAGTGTGCACCACCACCAACCCAGCTTGGTTTCCTGACTTTAAGTGGAATGCTCTCTATTTTTCCCCGACTTAAGGTGAATGTTGGCTGTGGGCTTTGTGGTATATAGCCTTTTAATTATGTTCAGGAATATTTCCTTCAGTCCAATTCCCTTTAGGACTTTAAACATAAAAGCCATGTTATATTTTATCAAAAAGCCTTTTCTGCATCATTTGAGATGATTGTGTTTTTTATCTTTTGAGATATAATTTATGACATTAATTAGATTTATGTATGTTGAACCATTCTTTGTATCTCTGGAATAAAACCTACTTGATCATGGTATAACCTTTCTGATGTGTACCTGTATGGGATTTGTAAGGAATTTTTTGAGAAATTTTGCATTTTATTCATTAAGGATATGGGATATAGTTTTCATTTTTGCTTGTATCTTTTCCTGGTTTGGGTATTAAAGTGAGCCGGCTTCATAAAGGAATTGGGAGGTTACCCTCTGTCTTCTTCCTTTTAAATAACTTAAGTAATATTGGTTATGAGGGCCTCTTTAGATGTCTGATAAAATCTGCTGTGTAAATCCATCTGGGCCTGGGAGATTTGTATTACTGTTTTCAATTTTCATCAAATGATACGGGTCTATTTAAACAGTTGATGCTCTTCTAGGTTGAGCTTTGGTGATTCCCATGATTTCAGATATTCATACATCTTTTTAGGTTACAAATTTGAGAGAGTATATATTCTTAAGTATTCCCTAATAATCTTCTGGATCTTTTTTGTAACCTCTCTGGATCTCTTTTGTAATCGTTTCTCCTTTCATCTCTAATTTTGTTAATTTGGAGTTCTTCTTTTTTCGGGTAGTTGGGCTAGGGAATCTGTCTTGTTTTTCCTTTCAAAGAACCAGCTCTTAGATTCATTCATTCTTTATATAGTTTGTTATTATTGTTTGTTTCTATTACATTAATCTCTGCCCTGATTTTTTGCTATTCTTCTTGTCTTTTTGGTTTGGGAGTCATTTGTTGTTGTCTGTTCAAGTGTTGTGAGTTATAACATAAGTCATTTACTTCTTTCTTTCTTCTCTTCTCTCTTTCTCTCTCTCTCCCCTCCCTCCCTCCTCCCCTCCTCCCTCCCTCCCTCCCTCTCTCTCTCTCGTCTTTTTTTTCTTTCTTTCTTCCTTTTCTTTCTTTCTTTCTTCTTTCTTTTTCTTTCTTTCTTTCTTTCTTTTCTTTCTTTTTTTTCTTTCTTTCTTTTCTTTTCTTTCTGTTCTTTCTTTCTTTCTTTTTCTTTCTTTCTTCTTTATTGTTTTCTTTCCTTTTCTTTTTTTTTTTTTTTTTTCCTTTTTTTTTTTTTTTTTTTTTTTTTTTTTTTTTTTTTTTTTTTTTTTCTTTTTTTTTTTTTTTTTTTCTTTTTTTTTTTTCTTCCTTCTTTTTTCTTTCTTTCTTCTTCTCCTTCCTTTCTCTTTCTCTTTCCTTCCTTCCTGTACTTCCTCTCTTCCTTCCTCTCCTGTCCTACTTCCTTCTTCTCTCTTCCTGTCCTTCCCTTCCTTCCCGAACTCTACTTATTCTTCTCTCTGTGTCTTTTCTTTTCTCTTCTTTTCCTTTCTTTTTTGACTTTCTTTCTCTTTCTTTCTTTTATCTTCTTTTCTTCATTCATTCTCTTTTGTTAATGTAGCACATTTAGAAACTATAAATTTCCTCTTAAGGAAAGCAACTTTCTATTATTTATTTTTTTTAATTTTATTTCTGTAATGTGTATCAATTTAGTTACTGTCTGCATGCAGGTCTGTTGCACCCACTCGGTCGTGAATGCCGCGGGAGGTCAGAAGAGGGTCTCGGATTCCCCCTGGAGCTGGGTTCTCCTGGAATTGGAGTTTCAGACTGGCTCTCGCCGGCCATGGTGGGTGCTGGGATTCGAACCCGGCGGTCCTCTGGTAAGAGGTGATCTGGCGCTCTTAACCGTAGGCCATCTCTCCAGCCCTCTCAGCCGGAAAAGCCACTTTTTAAAGTGCTTTTATAAAACCCACAGAGGTTTTTTTTTGTTGCATTGTCATTTTGTTTAATTCCAAGAATACTTTTATTTCTTTCTTAATATTTCTGCCCCTTGATCCTTTATTGTTCAGGAAGTTATTGTTTAATCTCATGAGGTTTTCTGGTAGTTACTCAGGGCATTTTTGTGTATATGTTGATGTTAACTATTATCTTGCATTATGGTCTCTGAAAAACAAATGGAATTATTTTTAATTTTTTTGTATTTGTATGAGATTTGTATCTGTCCCATACTTTTTTATTATATTTCAATGTGACAACAGGTATCAATGTGGGTGCTGAAAGAAAAGTATACTTCTTTGGTATTTGAGTGGAACTACTCAGTAGATGTCTGTTGGTGTCCATTTTGGTGTATTATAATTGTTCAGTTCAGATGTTTTATTCTTTGCCCTAAGGATTGACGTGTCTGATGGACACAGTGGGTATTGACTTGTCCCTGCTACTATGTGTGCTAGAGTCTCAATCTTCTGCCTTTAAAAGTCCTGTATTGTGTCTATGAAGTTTGGTGAGATTCTAGTAAGTTTGGGCGATTTGAATCTGTCTTGATTAATTTTTCCTTTAATAGAATGAAATGACCCTCATATGCTCATCTCTTCTGATTAGTTTTATTTAGTCTGTATTATCTAGCGATTTCTTAGTTTGCTCCTTTTGCTTAGTATTATTTTTTTTTCATCAGTTTTGACTGTGAGATAGTGCCTGTCTTAAAAGGTGGATGAGTTCTTGCAGACAAACAAAAAGATGGTTTTTTTGTTTTCTTAATTTTTTTTTTTTTTTTTTTTTTTTTTTTTTTTTGTTGTTGTAAAGAAAGGTCATTGATATTTTAAAGTTAATTTTTTGNAAAAAAAAGTCAGGAACCAGACATGGTTGCCCACCTTTTAATTATAGTGCTCGAAACTCTTGCTAGAGCAGTAAGACAAGAGAAGGAGATTAAAGGAATACTAATAGGACAGGAGGAGGTCAAACTATCCCTTTTTGAGGCTGACATATTATACCTAAGAGATCTCAAAAGCTCCACTAGAAAACTAGAAAGGATTAACAATTTCAGTAAACTTGCAGGTTAAAAAATTAATCTACAAAAATCAGTAGCCTCCCTATATGCCAACAACAAGCAATTGGAAAAGGAGTACATGGAAACTCTTCTATTTACAATAATAGCCTCAAAAGAAAAAAAAAAAAAAAACAAAACTCAGAATAAAGTTGACCAAAGATATCAAAGATCTTTACAATGAAAACTTTAAGCCTTTGAAAAAGGAGACTGAGGAAGACATTAGACTATGGAAGGATCTCCCACGTTCATGGACTGGAAGAATTAATACAGTAAAAATGGCCATTTTTTCCCAAATTAATATACATAATTCAATGTAATCCCAATAAAAATCCCCATGAGTTTTTCCACAGAATTAGAAAAAAAAAAATTCTAAAATTCATATGGAAAAACAAAAGACTCCAGATAACCAAAACAACCCTGGTTATGCAGGGGAATACTACCAGATTTTCATCTCTACTACAGAGCTACAGTTATAAGAACAGCATGGCACTGGCATAAAAATAGACCCATAGATCAATGGAATAAAATCAAAGACCCAAACTTGAGTACATACAATTTCAGCCACCTTAGATTTGACAAATAAGCTAAAAACCCTCAATGGAGGAAGGGTAGCGTCTTCAACAAATGGTGCTACCAAAATTGGATTGACACTTGAATGAAACTAACCGCCTACCTTTCACCTTGCACAAAAGTCAACTCTAAATGGATCAAATACCTCAATGTGAAACCTGAAACTCTGCATATGTTAAAAGATAATATAAGCAGCAACCTACAACATATAGGTCTAGGGAAAGACTTTCTAAATCAGACGGTAGTTGAGCAGGAACTAAGGTCAACAATCAACAAGTGGGACCTTACTAAACTAAAAATCTTCTGTATAGCAAAAAAAAGATCGAAGAACTGAAGAGAAAACCTGGAAGGAAATCTTCACCAGTGATACATCTGACAGAGGTTTAAATATATAAACAACTCAAAAAACAAAGGTCCAAGAAAATAAATAATCCAATTAAAAGATGGGCTAAAGATCTGAACAGAGAATTCTCAAGAGAAGAACTTAAGATGGTTCAGAAACACCTTAAAAACTGCTCAACATTGTTAGTAATTAAGGAAATGCAAATCAAACCCACATTAAGATTTCATCTTACACTGTTAAGATTAGCTATGATCAAGAAAACAAACACTAATTGTTGGAGAGGGTATGGATAAAGGGGAATACATATTCATTGCTGGTAGGATTGCAAACAAGTGCAGCCCCTATGGAAAGCAGTATAAAGAATTCTTAGGCTAAAAATGGGGGCTGGAGAGATGGCTCAGCAGTTAAGAGCACAAACTGCTCTTGCAGAGGACCAGGGTTTGATTCCCAGCACCCACATGGCATGATGGTGCACACCTTTAATCCTAGCACTCAGGAGACAGAGGGAGGCAGAGGGAGGCAGATCTTTGTGAGTTCAAGACCAGCCCGGTCTACAGAGTTCTAGGACAGCTATAGGAAGACCCTGTCTCAAAAAAAAAAAAAAAAAAAAAAAAAGAACCTACCATTTGACCTAATTATATACCACTGATGTATATATATATATATATATATAATATCTATATATGATATATATATATATTTAATATATATATTCACCCAAGGGTGCATCCTATAGCAGAGATACATGCACAGTCATGTTTATTGCTGCTCTTTTCACAATAACAAAGCAACCCACATGTCCCTCAACAGATGAGTGGATAATGAGATGTGGCACATTTATACAATGTAATTCTATGCAGCAGTGAAAAAGGATGACTTCATGAATTTTGTAAGCAAATGGATGGAACTGGAGGCTGTTATGCTGCGTGAGGTGACACAGTCTCAGAAAAAAACAAATGACATATGTTATCTCTTACTTGTGGTTTCTAGCACCAAATCTCTATATTAAATTAAAATGAGTAACTGGTCAATAAAGATAACATTAAAATAATTGTGATTGCCATAGATATACCTTGAAATACATATATTTTTCACATGTAAGATTTAAGACGTAAATATGGTAACAGTTAAAGGATGAACTAATTTCTTTTTTTATTATTTTATTTATTTTTTTATGTGTATGAATGTACTGTCTGTATGCAGGTTTGTGCACCCGTGTCATGCAAGGACATCAGAAGAGGGTGTCGGATTCCCCTGGAACTGGAGCCAGAGACGGTTCTCAGCTCCCATGTGGGTGCTGGGGATCGAACCCAGGTCCTCTGCAAGAGCAGTCAGCGCTCTTAACCGCTAGACCATCTCTCCAGCCCTGGGAACTAATTTCAACAAAAGTTACTGCCACTTCTATTACAATACATGTCTATATAAAAAGTAACTAATGGGACCACAAACATATAATATCATTTCACTATTTTACTAAGTACATATGGCCTTTCCCTACTTACTGGTTACACTCCCTTTGAAACTTAAGGCAAGGTTTTTGGTAACCTACTCGCTGATAAATAAATGGCCATGTATGCTAAGATTGTTAAAAGACAATAGGGTTCTTGATCCTTGAGGATAGTACTTAATTCAAAGGAATGATTATTTCTGCTCCAGGGAGCTATGTACTTCTGCATTTAGTTACGTTTTATATGTAAGACATTTGACCACTAGGTAAAACATCTTTGGAGTGAACAGATAGGCTTTCTGCCAAGCCCATGTAAAACATCTCTGAACATCTGCAGAGATTTGGTCATCTAGAACCTACCCCAAGATTTGAAGACTGTGGGTTGTATAAAAACTGGACTCAGATGTGAACTAACTAGGTTTATATGGACATTCCTTATGTTTATTGCCTATGTGTACTACTTTCTGGCCAAATAAAAAATTAAGAAAGCAAAAACAGTCATTTGTGCTAGTTCACTCACCAATGACTCGTTCCAGCAGGCCAGGAAAAACCTGCAGATAGCCAAGCAGCTCAGTGTTGGCTGTCATCTCACACAGGACATCCAGAAGCCGAATTGTGGCCAGTGCTTCCTAGAAAAAAACAAGGAAACCTTCTTGCTAAGTATCAGAATTTAAGTGATCTAACTGTAATAAGTAGCTATGAGAGAATGAAATAGGTTAACAAATATTAATTTAAGTCAGTGTTTATACCACATCTGCACAGAAGCAAAAGTAGACAAAATGAAATTACTTAAGATGTTCTTGAATAGTAATTTTCACTAATTGTAGACATCTGCCTTCAAGAATACAAGATTATGTGTCATTATGGTCTTCTTAGAGCATAATTCTAAGAGCTCTTATTCAAACCAAAAAAAAAAAAAAAAAAACCCAACAGTGAGATAAATATTCAAAATTATAAACTACACATAACATTTATGCAAATATTTTCTTCCAGTCTCAGTACACAAGTTCTACTTTAAAGATTCAAATATTTCATGAAATACATTAATTTCTTATCTACAAGAATCTTGTAAAGTCCTGTGGTTAAAAAACACTAGCTTCAAGAACTTGCATTATTTCTGGGTAAATATAAGCCTGTATGCAGTATCTTGGTAGGTTGGAAAAGATAATATTATTTGAAAATGTTACTTCACACACCAACTAATAATTTATATGAAACAGGAGGCCTGGCCAAGAAACTACCAAGTACTAGTTGTATACCATTCCACTATTCCAATATATACTTTAAGGATGTAATTTTTGCAGATTTTTAAACCATCCTTTTCAAGTATACATTAGTGGACAAAATGGAGTATTATCTATAAATTTAGATCATAATGATAACATTCTTCAAAACAAAGATAAAGTGCTTCTTTTTGATAATACTAACAGGATTTTTTATATTCTCTAGAAAATTTTAAAATACTTGAATATAGCATTCTAAAATTTTCAAAATGATACCAAGAAATAAAAAATCTGAATCCTTTAGATTTATTTTCTTTCACAGCTTTTACTTTCTAATTACATAGATTAGAAGTAAGAAGTCAGTACTATGGGGTCAATCCATTAACTCTGCAGTGCCTTGCATTCTCTTCAGTTAAGTGGGTAACTATCCAGAGTGTCATCAAACATGTCTGCTAAAGAGCTGGCATGCTGATTCTGGGCATAGGGCAGTGCTTACATAAGATGATAGTGACTATCTGTTCCATCAGACTTCAAGGGCCACATAGAAGGAATGAGGAATCACTTGAACAGGCTTGCATTTGCTAGCAATGGTACATCAGAACATTCAGAGGATTATACTCTAAGAGATTAAGTACTTTTAAAGCTATGGCCCAAATGACAAGTAAAGCTTCCCCCTGGTCACCCTCAGATGATGGCACAGAGCAAGCTGTTACCTTGCCTATTATTAATCAAGGTAAAAAAAATCAAGCACTTATTCTGTCTTTCTTGATCAAAGTGTAACCTGTATAACCTAAGAGCTGGTGAAGGGGAAAGTTTCTCCTTATGAAGTATTCCGGTTAATAAATGAAAAATGTTAAAGAGTCAAAACACTACCAGCTTACACCAGAGTGCTCACCTCTAATCCTACTATTTGGGAAGTGAGGCAGGGGCATCAAGGGTTGGAAACCACCCTAGTCAGTACTGCAGGGCCTTGTCTCCACAACCAAAAAAGACACACATAAAGGCAAGCCACCATTTTTGCAACCCTGAAGAATTAATAGATCTAAGGAACTCTTAAAGACTACAACATCACAAAGAGAAAGACAGCATTATGTGCCCCTTGAAGAAAGCATCATCAACAATTAAGCATTACTACAAAACAAAATAAAACCTAACCTGAATCTAAACATGCCTTTTCAGGCAAAGAAATAATATGCTAGCTGCCACCAAGGAGACATGCTCACCAAAAATCCCCAGAGTGGAAAACAACACAGGAAAAACCACCTACTTATTTTAATAAGTAACTGGTAAAGAGGACTCCCCCCCCAAAAAAAAAAAAAATCACAGGAAAAAGAGAAAAAGGAAGCCTAACTATTACAAGAGTGAACACTATCACTCAATTATTTATATCCTTATTTATATCCTGATTCATCAAAATAAATGAAAAACATTAGACAATGGGCAATAACTTCATACTGTTTGTCACCAAGTTGTACTATTAATTTTGTCAGGTGTGGTAACTGGACGTGTCTAAGACCTGTGACAAGTGAATTTGTTTCAGTCCAGGGCAAATGGTGGGCCTATCTATAACACAGCAATGACAAGTTTCAGTGTACTTTGTTCTCAGTCTATTTGAAATTTTCCATGAGAAAAAAGACAAAAATAAAACTGGGAGGAGAGAATTAGAAGAGATCATCCAAAAGTTCCCTTGCAGCTTCTAGAGTCTATGATATTTACTGAAAAGGAAATTAATCTAATCGCACCTAACATATTCCCAATTTTGGTCACTAGGTTCCTACACACACACACACACACAAAAGTAGAAATAACACCAGGTATGGTTGTGCATACCTTTAATCCCAGGCCTCAAGAGGCAGAAGCAGGCAGATCTCTCTGAGATCAAGGCCAGCCTGGTCTACAGTGAGTTCCAGGACAGATAGGACTAGGGAGACCTTGTCCAAAAAAAGAAAGAAAAAACAAAAAGAAAAAAACACTAAAAACCCAAAAGTAGAAATAAATATTTTTAAAAAGGAAACCCACAGAGAATCCTGCCTATTTTCGCTCTTCCAGGTCTATGATATCTGTCTCCTTACCTGATCTTCGGTGTGAGGCTCCGAGATCAACTTTAGCACATTCCTACACTGATCCACAAAAGAGTTTGCAATAAACTCGGCATGGCGCAGAAGTATTGCGATGTCATCCTTTGACAGTTGCTCGTCGCCCACTATCTTGGCTATCATAATGTCTAACAATGTAACCCTGTAAAACAAGAGGTCTACATGAGTATGTGACACTCAAGCAGATAATATTAGTTTTATACTAAAGATGTCTACCTAGCGTTGGTGACACACATCTGTAATCCCAGCACTTGGGAGGTAGAGGCAGGAGGATCACAGAGTTTAAGGCCAGCCTTAACTACAAGAGACCCAACCTCGGGGGGGGGGGGGGACGGACCAGAACAAAAATGCTCCACAAAGATAGAGATTAATGAAATTAACTTTCCTAGTATCAAATAACCCCTGAGAAGCTAAGCCAGGACTCAAGCTAATTAACTACTTCAATAAAGTTATTGGGAATGCTTTCTACCTTTGTAGCTAAATAATACAGAATATCAGTCTGGAAAAAAAACAAATTTTAACAACTTTCAAAACTCCTGTTGAATGTAGTAAGCCCATGCTGGAGACAGAGGCAGGCAGATGTGAGCTCAAGGCAGGCCTGTCTACATACTGAGTTCTAGGCCAGCCAGAGCTACATAATGAGACCCTGTCTCAAAAAGCAAAACAATCTCCAAATCTGAGGATTTTTTTTAATTTTATTTATTTCTGTATGTGTATGAATGTACTGTCTGCATGCAAGTTCGTGCAATGCCTCGGAGGTCAGAACAGGGTGTCAGATTCCCCTGGAACTGGAGTTCTCCTGGAATTGGAGTTTTAGACGGTTCTCGGCTGCCATGTGGGTGCTGGGGATCGAACCCAGGTCCTCTGTAAGAGCAGTCGGTGCTCTTAACCGCTAGGCCATCTCTCCAGCCCAAATCTGAGGATTTTTATAGCAATTATTAATGCAAACAAAACAAGCAAACCATCCCTTTCCTTCAGCACAGTACTAGCATATTATTTTTGTCTTCCTCATAATCACATATCACCTTTAAAATATGAACAGCGTAGGCAAGGTATGACAGTTATATTATAAAGTTGGCAGGATCTGGGCCTTTAGTCACCCCTGTGATGGACTACCTTGCTTCTGGGTACACCTGTGAGGAATTATGTTGATTAAGTTAACTAATAAGGGAAGACTCACACTAAAAGTGAACTGTTTAAATAGAAGAAAGCGGGTCGGGCCCTAGTGGCACTTTAAGCCTTTAAGCCCAGCACTGGGGAGGCAGAGGCAGGCAGATCTCTGTGAGTTCAAGAACAGCCTGGTCTACATAGTGAGTTCCAGGATGGCTAGAGCTATAGTGAGATCCTGTCTCAAAAAGACTAAGTAACTAAGTAAGTAAATAAACAAACAGACAGGTTTCCATTGTTCCACACTTCCTGGCTATGGATGCATGCGACCAGCTGATCAAGCTCCTCCTGCTGCACTGATTTTCCTACCACGATGGACTACACCCTTGACCTGGGAGCTAAAGTAAACCCTTGAGCTGCTTTTGTAAGGCTATTCTACCACAGCAATAAGAAAAGAAACTAAGGCACTGGGGATGCTACCTTAGTAGCAAAATGCTTGCCTAGCACGTGCAAGGCTCTAGATTCTAGCCCCAAATACTGCCAAAAGGAGAAATTATAATGGGGTGCTCTCAGACCATAATGTTGGGCTTCTCACTCTCATCAAAGGATGACTGTCCAGCAGGATGAGGTAAGTGACCACCCATTCAGTGTGGCCCAACTATCTCCTCTGAAAACATTCCTTTATCATTAGATGAGATAACTGGGAGTTCATGCTAAGATACAGAATCATGAGTTCAATCCCCAGAACCTATGTAAAAAGCTGGTTATGACGCCCACATCTGCAATCCCAGCACTCCTATGACAAGATAGGAGGTAAAACAAGAGATTCATTCAGGAGCTCCTACATCAGCTAGCCAAGAAACATCAGCACAGCAGAAACAACAGGAGAAACCCTGCCTCAAAAAAAGGTAGAAGGTGAGACTGAACTCCAGAAAGTTATCCTCTGACCCTCACAAGTGCTCTGTGGCTTTCATGTGCCCACACTGACACAGTAATAAAAAGAAAATATATGAACAGGCTTCTGCTAGCTTGTTTTACTCTACAATAGATCAGCAATCAGCAGTATACTAAATGCCAACCATTTACTATCAAGTGGTGCACACTTAATTTATGTGTATGTTTTAGCCAACAGGCAAGGAAGTAGTTTAATACCAGCATCACCACCGACATGTAAGGAAAGCATTACACTATGACATTCCAATAGCTGAGACATTCCCGCAGCTATGATATCATAAGGGATTTTTCAGCTCCATTACAGTATTACTGGTACACATGGGGTTCATTGTGGACCAAAATGTTATGTGGCACGTGACTGTGCCTGCTTGTAAACAATGCACAATTGGCTTAACAAAAAAACCAACAGACCCAACTAAATGGTTAAAATCATTACATATCAGATTCAAAGTCTTGCTTCCTTCACCTAACCCACAAACCACTGCTTAGGCCTCTTGAGGCTCCCGAGACAAGCCTTCATTTCCAAGCCAAGCTCCCATCGTTTTGCTAAGCCACTAGTCCCATCCATTCCTCCTCCTCTCCCTCCAGTCCACCAAGAGGTGAGCCACTCTGCTCCACCACATGCTCCCAATCATGTTCATTGCCTCACACTGTCCCAGAAACTACAGAGCCAAGATACAGACTCAATCCTCTAGAACTGTGAGCCAGAATAAACCTTTTCTCTTGTCTCTATGATTTTCACAATTTCTAACCATTGCCTTCCAAAGACTCCGTGTTAGCATGTGAAGGGAAAAGCAATGGCCTCCAGAGGAGGAGCTGTGGTTATAGCCATAGTACCAATGGTAGAACCCATAAGCAAAGACAGCAATTCATAGCTGAGCATGGTAGCACACACTCTGAAATCTCAGCCTGTGATACCAGCTTTCGGAAGGCTAACACAGAGTTTGAGGCCAGTTTGAGCAATATAGCAAGGGACAGGGGAAAGAGGAGTTCCTAACTTCTGATTGCTAGCTACATGTCAGAGGGACTGAGAGTGAATTATATTTTAGCTAGTTATAACACTAATTTCATCAGATGCTACTATTACTATCCCACTGCATAGATGAAGCAGTTCCAGAAAGGTCAAACCAGTGAGGGGCCCAATAGCAGCAGCCCTATGTTCCCATAGATTATAATCTGAGCACATGCAAGCTACCTCTGAAGAGCAGCCTGCTCAATCTGCTAAAAATTACATTGGTTCAACAGGAACAGTGACCAGAAAGTGCATAAACATAGGCTCTCATGTTCACTAAGTCATACCACATTAACTGAGTATTTTTTCAAATTTTCCTCACAAAATAATCTGCCCTAATAGGCTGCCAGACCCACGGTGAAGGAGTCAGAACACTGGTAACAATTAAAAGAATGAACACACAGAGCATTTTCTCAGACACAGAGAATAAGGTATAGTTACTACTCAACACATTAGGCACAGAGTGTGCTCATTGTTCACCACTGTGCCCCAGGAACCACCAGCACATGTTCAGTGCAGTACTTGTTTTACTAACTGATCCCCAAACACAGTTTACTGTACACAACCCCTTACTCATTAGCTATTTTAACCCAGGGGAAGACCTCAGAGGATTTGCATGTGGGTGCTCAACTGAGAGAAACCAGCATGCCTCTAGTGTTCTCAAACAAGGTTTCTCCTGGAACATGTGTGGAATCACAGAATATGGGAAATGTGTTAAGTAACCTGTTGTCTTCTTGGTTCTCCAAGGATTCTCTACGCACATGAAAGGAATTTGTTACATATCCCCGCTGAGAAAACCTTGTTTCAGTCATTCCAACCTCCCAAAGACATCTTTGAGCAAAGAATATACTCAATTCTTCCTCAGAAGCAAAAAAGGGTCCCAAGTTTCTAACTCATTCAGAATCTGAGACCTCTCAATCTCTCTCCTCCCCAGTATGGACCTCCCCACCAATAAAAATCATCAGGCCTGTTATCCCACAATTAAGGTCAGCCACCACAAATGGCTCAGCACTCAAGATTACTCTTCAACTCCAAGACACCCCATAGTTCTGGAGACACAGAAGGACTAACCTAGTAATCCCTCTCTCAGCTTCACAATGGACCGTCATGGACAGTCCTGCTTATTCTATCTCACTCTCACCAACGAAGCATAAGCCACACAGAAGTTACTGTCTGGCATATTCTGCAGGCACTTAATAAAAATTGGTTGGGGTGCTAAGTGTAACTATTGGTAGAGTATGTACCTATCATGCACAAGGCTCTAGATCTGACACCCCTAAAACCATAAAGAAAAATAAAATTAAGACGTGATTAAACCAAAAACTTTTATTAGTAGAAGTCCAACCTTGCCCTTCCTCTTCTGTGCTTTCTCTTGCTGCTCTCTCATAAGCGTCTTTTTAAATATATATTTATTATTTTTATTTTATGTACATGAGTATATTTCCTGCACGTATGTGAGGGCATCTATGTCATGCAATACTGCAGAGGTCATAAGAGAGCATCGGACTCCCCTGGAAATGGAGTTAAGGATGGTCCTTAGTTACAACGTGGGTGCTGGGAATTGAACCCTGGTCCTCTGCAAGAGCAGTCAGTGCTCTTAACTGCTGAGTCATCTCTCCAGCCTGATAAGCATCTTATTATTCTAACAAAAATGAAATTTTAGTGTTCCCCAAAGACTACTTCATCTGTGCCTAGTTGTGTCATTCTCTCAAACTAGAAAATGCCCTCGTAGCACAGGCCTGTCAGAACTCTGCCTAGCCTGAAAGATCATTAAGTGCTACCTCTTCCTACTTAACAACTACCGGAAGGACAAAAGTAGCTCTCTCTCCTCTCCCACCCCCACTCAACAGAAGCACCACCTGTGATCTTCTGCAATACCATTTCCCAGGCAGCATATCTAGTGTTCCCTTTATTAATACATTCCCTGTTCCCATCTCGAATTTTCTCTGGTTCAGGTCATGAAAGACAGCATGAACCTTGAAAGTAGCATTCCTGTGTACCAATAACTTGTACATCTCTTTCCAGAACATACAACAGTGCCTTAGTCATGACTGTGAAAACTTAAGTCCATTTTTCTTTTAGCTGTTGCTGGGGATAAAAAGAATTTGTTGTGTTCTTTTCATCTGTGGAAAGCCATAACTTTAGGTCACAGTTTAATATTATATGGTCATATGTATTAAAAAACTATGCTAATATGACATCCTTGTATGTATGTGCAATTCAGAGAGAATGAAAAACAGTATAAATCCTGAGCCAGAATAGTTCTAATTGCTCTAATTTGAAAAACAAAGCTTACTACAACTGGCAATGTAGCTGAGGTGACACTGCCATTCAAGGTAAGATCTATAAAGACAAACCTCCATTAAAATCCAAATCAGTGAAATTCAGGACTTGGTCATCATTCATTCTTCATACATTTCTTATGCTACCAGGTAGCAACTGGCCATGACACCCAAAGCAAGCTCCATGTGACAAGATCACTATAGTTCTTATCTGACGTGACTGACTGATGAACATTCAGGAGAAATGCATATGAAAAAAAAAAATCTTCCCTCTTCTTAAAAGAATACACATTATGGGCTAGAGAGATGGCCTAGCGGTTAAGAGCTCCGACTGCTCTTGCAGAGGACCTGAGTTTGATCCCCAGCACCCACATAGCGGCTGAGAACTGTCTTTAACTCCCAGTTCGAGGGGAATCCATAGCCCTCTTCTGACCTTGGAGGCATTGCATGACAGGGGTGCACAAAACCTACATGCAGACAGTACATCCATACACATACAAAATAAATAAAATTAAAAAAAAGAAAATTAAAAAAAAAAAAAAAAGGAATACACATTATACATCCTCACCCTGTGTACTGCTTGGTCTTAGAAGGTTTTCACATGTACTGTGATGTCACTTTACCATCCTGGACTTCAGCAGCAGCAGGCATACTGCTGTAGTCACCAGCAGGCACAGGGCAGAGACAAATGGATTAAGCTCTGCCATCTTTAGCTTAAAATTGTGGGCAAGCCACTTAAATATTCTTCCTCTACAGTAAAAGTACACAGTTTTGTGTGAATTCTCTGCCAGAAAACTAGAAACCTGACAACAAAAACTCAAAATAACCACACTAGTGATATGAACAAATAAGCACACAATAAACTATAATATGTAGTTGAATAAATTGTCATTATAAGGTTAAAGAACAAGCTGGGCACAGTAGTCCAGGGCTTTAATCCCAGCACTTGGGGGGGGGGGGGAGGCAGGCAGATCTCTGTGAGTTCAAGGCCAGCCTGGTCTACATAGCGAGTTCTGGGCCAGCTGGGGCTACAGGGAGACCCTGTCTCAAAAAGACCAAAAAAAAAATTGAAGAACAGTTGTAAAATTTTGTTCTACCTAAGCTTTAATTTTTTTTTTATTTATTTATTTTTTTAGCGTGCCTTTACTAAACAATAGCCCCAACCTGAATTCTACAACTCTATGTAAATCACTGCCTATTGTGGCTGAGCTGTGATGTTAACCAAGCAATGTAAAACCAGCACCACACAAAAACATGTACTTAGAGGTCCGTGCCAATGAGGAACCACACAGCTTTCAGTACAGGCTACAGGGTACTCCATATGGAATACTAAAGACTCAAAATCCACACTGATTTTGGAGGTTACCTTTCTTGATTGCTGAGTTTGGCATACATAGCTTCCACCAATTCTGGGTTTTTCAGAAAGTGGTCTGTAATAATCAAGAACCTAAGGGGAAGAAAGGGGTAGGGGAAAGTTTGGTTACTTCAAACAATAAAAGAGACACGTCCTTAGCTACTTTACAGGCACATCTTACACTTAACAAATGCACACACACACACACAAAGCCTTTAATTTTATTAAACTTTTGGGTTTACTTAATTTAAATGTTAGGAGGTCCACATATTGTTGTTCTACATAAAGGAAACATGAGGGAAAATCTTTGAAATACTTTTCTTCATCTTTCCATGTGAAAAATTTCTAGAAATAATTCAAATTGATTCCAACTGGAAAAACAGGTCTACTATAGCTTTTACCCAAGTTGTAAAAGGAAAATTCTTACTATGAATAATAACATGAAATTTTGCTACAATTCACATCCAGACAGAAAACAGCACACCATTTCAGTCAGAAGCTTAGTACTGAAAGATGAGGCAGAGAAATGAACATGTCATACTGTTATTTAAAGAGATGCCAACGATGCAGTGATAAATCCTGGCTTGACTTTCCACTCTTTAAGAGTTCTCAAATTACCAAGAAAACATCCACATTGTCAAGCAATGTGCTCATCTAAACTTATGAGATAACTATAGAAGCCCTGAGGTGCAGATTATAAGGCATATTTCTTCAAAGTACTTCTGTGACATCTAAAAAGTCTGAGTAGTGTTAATTATGAACTGTGCCTACCAGAAGGGTTTCTGACAGAAAGATTTAAGAACTAAGTAATATAATACATAATGCTATAAATATGGTTATAGTAATGCGAGTTGACCATCAAATTGTAAATACACTACAAACAATTTATTTAATCTCTTATTCACAAACAAAATGTCAGAAAGTATGATAAAAAAAAACACACATCAGCCGACGCAACACATCATCTCTGGTACTGAGGATGTAGCGCAGGGCAGATGACTTGCACACGGCCCTGTGTTTCCCCTCACTACCACCACCCTGAAAAAAAGAATCTTTTTTCTTTTTTGTCTGTTTGAGACAGGTTTCCCTGTAGCCCCAGGTGGCCTGGAACTAGCTATGCAGACCAGGCTGGACTCAAAACTCAGAGACCTGCCTCTGCCTCCCAAGTGCTGGGATTAAAGGTGTGCACCACTACATCCTGGCTCCCCTGAAAAGAAATCTTAAACAGGTATTCTATTTCTTCTACAAGCTTTATATTAACAGTAATTACTTGGATATAAATATTTCTAACAATATGAATAAAATTTTTGATAGTATTTATATTAATTTATATAGTATACTAAATGGATTAAAATTCATGCATTCCAAGCTGGACTCACAAATAGAACTGAGATCCTAAAGCCTGTTCTAATTCAGCTACTTGAAAATCAAAACATTTTCTCATGGGAACATTAAAAAGAAAAACAAAAAACATTATTTTCGAGGCATGGTGGCACACACCTTTAATCTCAGCATTCTAGAGGTAGAGGCAGATGAATCTTTGTGAGGGGGAAGCCAGTCCACTCACATAGCATGGCCAGCTGGGAATAGAGGGAAACACTATCTCAAAACAAAAATATTCACAATATTCAGTCCATGTGTGGTAGTGTATTCCTGTAATCCTGGCTTGTGGGAGGCTTAGGCAGGAAGATTCTAAGTTCAGGAAAGCCTAGATTACACAATAAGACTGTCCACCCATAACAACCATTATTAAAAAGAAACCAGCAATATTCTAAGTACCAGCTGCAAGAATACAAATTTTATTTCCAAAATATGCTCTGAACAAAGAGCCACACACAGATAAGTACAGAAGGATTGCAAAATGTAACACAGACACATATCAAGTATTATAGAAACCTGTGACCTAGGGAAGAGTGGTGGAGGGTGAGAGTAGGGTAAGAGGTCAAAGAGGTCAGAAAAGGGGCCCTATGAATCCCTAGGAGGAGAAAAGAGAAAACTTACTTAGAGAGGAACAAAAAGAACTTTTTTTGTGTATGTTTTTGAGACAGGGTCTCCCTTTAGTCCCAGCTGGCCTGGAGCTTGCTCTGTAGACCAGGCTGGCCTTGAACTCACAGATATCCACCTGCCTCTGCCTCCCGATGCTGGAATTAAAGACGTGCGCCACCACGCCTGGCCCCCAAAATAACTTTTTTTTATTTTTAATTTATTTTTTATATGCATGAATGTACTGTCTGCATGTAGGTTTGTGCACCCATGTCCTGCAATGCAGCGGAGGTCAGAAGAGGATGTCGGATTCCCCTGGAACTGGAGTTAAAGATGGTTCTCAACCGCCATGTGGGTGCTGGGGATGGAACCTGGGTTCTCTGCAAGAGCAGTCGGAGCTCTTAACCACTAGGCCATCTCTCCAGAACCCCCCCCAAAAGAACTTTTAAAAACTGTATGAAAGGAAAGAAAAGCACTGCAATGACGGAATGCTAATCAATGACATTAAAGGTGTAGATCTATTACATGTGACTAGACTCAATGACCCTAGAACTTTAATAGTCTAAGTCAATAAACTCCCTTTTGTGCACATGCTTTCTAAACTATTCTTCAGACACTTAGAATCAGTAAATCTGTAACTAATATAAAACATATCACATGGAACATACTATCCATAAATAGCACTTGACCTTGACAACAAGTGCTCATGTAATGAACACTTTAATGAACACTATGAAACTGGGATACACAGATGTGATTCACAAATAAAAGGAAATGGCAAATAAAGAGCACAAGAGAAAGGACAATGTTCAAATTTCAGATATCTTAATAACTTAAATAGAAAATAACCTGTGTATATTAGGCAGGAGATATCCCTAGACAAAGGGATTTCAGTCAAAAGACATAGACTGGGAGATTGGATTAGGAAACAGAATCCATTGATATGCTGTCTACAAGAAACGCATCTTACCGTCAAGGACAGGCACCACCTTAAAGTGAAAGGATGGGAAAAAATATTCTAAGCAAATGGTACCAAAAAGAAAGCAGGTGTTGCTATTTTAGTATCAGATAAAATAGACTTCAAAGTAAAAGAAATCAGAAGAGACAAAGGCCATTACATTTTTATCAAAGGAACAATTCACCAAGAAGATGTCACAATTATAAATATATATGCACCAAACCCTGGTGCACCTCAGCTGACGAGTAGATAGAGAAAATGTGGTACATCTACACAATGGAGTTGTATGCATCAGTAAAGAAAGATGACATCATGAGCTTTGCAGGTAAATGGCTGGAGCTAGAAGATATCATGGTGAGTGAAGTAACACAGTCCCAGAAAAACAAATGACGAATGGTATCCCTCATCTGTGGATGCTAGTGCCAATTACCTAGTTGTAAGTATTTCTTGTGTAGGGCCCCCTGAGCTTTTGTCCAAGTAGTTGGGATTGATGCATACTGGAAACAACAACAACAACAGAAAGGACTGCATCAAAGAACTGACTGAAACTATGAACTTATGCTCAAAACAGTCAACTTCCACATGGAGAATTTTGAGAAAGACTGAGAAAGAGATGAAAAGCATGTTTGGCAGAATGCATGAGCTCTGGTGGGGTGGGGGAGTAAGGTGGGGGACATGGGTCTAGATTTGACTAGTAACATAATCTTGTACAAATATATTTATAAAATAAAAAATTTACAAAAAAAGAAAGGTACTTGTCAGGCCAGATATGGTGACACACACCTTTAATCCCCACATTCGGGAGGCTGTGATTTCCAGGACAGCCTGGTCTACATAGTGAGTTCCAGGACAGCTAGGGCTACAACTATGGAGACCCTGTCTCAAAAAAAAAAGAAAAAAGCAAGTCTTGAGGAAGCAAGATTGACACCTGAGCTCAATCCCTAGAACCCAGCAAGTGTGCTATGACATGCAGGAAGGCACGCTCCCATACAATAAAATACAGATTTTAAAGATCTATAGATCCATAATCTATGCCAAATTCTGGGCTTATTTATTTTACTGAAATGATGAAAATCCAAGGGATCCAAAACAGTCTTCTCCAGAGAGAAAGAGAGATCTATCTTGATAAAGAACATAGGAGAGCTGGTATTTTCTATTTTAAAACATACTAAATTAATCAACACTATGTGTTATTAGTATTAAGAGAGAAAACAAACTGATAAAAAGATTTTTTTTTAAATACTAAACAATGGGGGCTAGAGAAATGGCTCAGCAGTTAAGAGCACTGACTACTCTTACAGAGGATCTGGGTTTGATTCCCACCATCCACACGGTGGCTAACAACCATCTGCAGCTCCCATTCCAGGGGAATCTGATCTTCTCTTCTGACCTCCTCAGGCATTGCATAACACAGGTGCACTTACATACATGTAGGCAATAATTTTTTTTTTTAATTAATGGACTAGAGAGATGGCTCAGTGGTTAAGACTACTGGCTGCTCTTACAGAGGACCTGGGTTTGATTCCCAGCACCCACATGGCCACTGACAATTGTCTGTAACTCCAGTTACAAGGGATCTAATGCCCTCTTTTGACCTCCTCAGGCACTATACACCACTGGTGCACTTACATCCATGCAGGTAATACACTCATACACATAAAATAAAAATAATAAAATATTTTAAAGGTTTTCAACTTTTAAAGTATATAAACAAAATAAAAATAAATAAAATAAAATAACACTTATGCTCATGCCTTTAATCCCAGCAGAGGCAGGCAGATCTCTCTGAGATCAACACCAGAGAGTTCCAAGCCAGCTGAGGCTACAGGAAGACCCTGCCTCAAAAAGACCAAAACAAACACATACATAAGTAGATATACACGTACATACATACTGAACAGAGGCCCAGGCAACCATGGAACAATAAAACATCGACATTTGTGTCTTCAGAGTATAGGAAAACTAGATCTAGAAAAGTAGCTCAGGTAGTAAAATGCTTGCCTCCCAAGCATAAGGACCTGGGTTCAATCCCTGGCACCTTTATTAAATGGTATGTGATAGTGTGGCCCTGTAATCTCAGCATTGAAGAGGCAGAAACAAAGCAAATTCCCTAGGACTTGTTGGCCGGCCAGCCTACTCTAATTTGTGGGCCCCACATCCTGGTGAGAAGCTTAAAAAAAACGAGGTGGACGGTTCCAAAGGAACACCACAACCAAGGCTAAATACTGGCCTGTATACATGAAGAGTACAGGCAAACTGTTCTACCACAGCACCCTGGTGACTGCTTGTATCCACCCACATAGGCCACATAGCCCAAAGCTTATATAGTAGCTCATCTAAGTCTTGCTGACCACTTTGTTCAAGAACAATGAAGATGGGAGTCTCTTTCCTAAAACAAGTTATTGTAAGGTAGATTCTAAGGGGGTGTTAGAGAATTCTTTCTGGAGCACCCCTCTCAAAATGTAAAAGTAGCTGTCTCTCTAAGTAGCAATTTTTCTAAACCTACAAGAAGGTGCTTTATCTTAAGTTTTGGCAAACAGGCTGGCCCCCTGTGTGTCTGACATTGAGTTCTAGAAGAATAGGTAAAGAACAAAGGACTGAAGTATTCAAGTAAATATGTCTGAAAACTTCCCAAAGTTCAAGAAAGGCATTGAAGCAGAAATCTCAAAAAGAATAAGCAAATTATTAACATCTAAATATACAAAGAAAAACAATCTTTAAAGCAACCAGAGAGAAGTCAGGCCTTCTGTTTAGATGATGATAAGAGCTAAGTGTCTCCTTTAAACAGTGCCCACCAGACACAGATCAACTCCTGACCTTTTCATTAAAGTTTTTACTTATTTTTACTTTATGTATATGAGTGTATTGCCTGTGGTGTATAAGTGAACCTGTGTTGTGCAATCCCACAGACATCAGAAGAGGGCATTGGATCCCCTGTAACTGGAGTTATAGACAACTGTCAGCCACTATATGGGTGCTGGGAACAAAACCCAGACTCTCCAAAAACAGCCAGAGTTCTTTAATTGTTGAGCTATCTCTCCAGCCCCAACTTCTGATCTTTAATGAGCCATCACTGAGGCCCCAGCATCTTCAAGGTGCTAATAAATCTGCATACTGTTTTCATTCACACACCAAGAATGTCTTCCTCCTCTTCTTTACCACCTTAAAGAATCTCCTATACTTCAAAGCCATGTACTAACTTCACCTCTTTTACAACCTCAAAAAGTCCAATTTTGTTAACCATATGTTAACACTTACATTATAGTATAGTTATAATTTGAGATTTTACTTAAATTTTCTATAAAGAAGGTCTTGGTGAGAAGGCTCAGTGGTTAGGAGCACACTTTTTAAGGACCTACATTCAGTTCCCAGTACACATATGGTGGCTAAAACCTCTTAACTCCCAGGGGATCCAATGGCCTCTTCCAATCTCCAGAAGCAATGCACACACTTGGCATACATACAAGCAAAATATTCATGTACATAAAATAAAAAATAAACTTAAAAAAAATACTTCTAGCCAGGCATAATGATGCACACCTTTAATCCCAGCACTCGGGAGGCAGAGGCAGGCAGATCTCTACGAGTTCAAGACCAGCCTGGTCGACACTGTAAGTTCCAGGACAGCTGGGGCTACAAGGAGTCTGTCTCAAAAGTACCACAAAACTCAAAATGCCTATAAAAGGGCTAAAGATGGAGCTCAGTGGAAGAACACCTGTCTACATGTGCAAAGCCCAGGGACTATTCAATTCCCCAGCACGACAAAAATGTAAACAAAGAAACAAATAAATATACGGTGAGATAACAGGAGGCATAAAAGTACTAACTCAGCTAATCAAATGGCTAAGGCAGAGAATGAAACATTGAAGGCCAGCCTGAAGAAAATATCAAATCCCTATCTCAATATAATATCTCTACAATACCTCAATATAATATCTCAATATAATACCTCTACAAGTCAAGTGACCTGTGAGGATGACTTGTATGCAATCGAATTTCTAGTAAATACTTACGGCCATTCTGACTCTGGATGTTTTTGGTGAGCTTCTATGACATTAATCGCAATATTGAGGTTTTCTTCCAAATCTTTCATTCTTTCAGGATTAAGAGATGTGAACAAAATCATCGAACAGTAGGCAACAATTTTTTTGTCTGGATGATTTAAACAAGACCTTCCAAACAAAGAAATGCAATTCTTAGTCCAACCTAGCAAATGGCAAAATGTAATTATAACACAAATAATAGCAATCTTTAGCAAATTCTTAAAATTGATTCGGTTAGGTATTTATATTTTATGCATATGAGTGTTTTGCCTTCATGTATATAACTGCACCCATGCATGCAATTCCCCCAGAGGCCAGAAGAGGGTATCAGATGCTCTGGAAGAAGTTACAAACCGTTAGCCCCATATTAACTCTCAAGAGAGCCATCACTCTAGCCTCCTCATATAACTGATATTTTTAAAGGATGTTTATAATGCTATGAAGTAGACCATACTATTTTTTTTTTTGAGACAGGGTCTCCCTATAGCCCCAGCTGGCCTGGAACTCACTCTGTAGACCAGGCTAGCCTTGAACTTATAGAGATCTGCCTGCCTCTGGTGTGTGCCACCACACCTGGCAAAATAGAGCATACTATTGACAATAAAAGTAGTAAGCAAAGCCGGGCGTGGTGGCGCACACCTTTAATCCTAGCACTTGGGAGGCAGAGGCAGGAGGATCTCTGTGAGTCTGTGAGTTCAAGGCCAGCCTGGTCTGCTGAGTGAGCTCCAGACCAGCTGGGACTAAAGGGAGACCCTGTCTCAAAAATACCAAAAAATACCAAAAAAAAAAAAAAAAAAAAGAAAGTAGTAAGCATAGGCTGGGTATGGTGGCACATGCTTTTAAACCCAGCACTTGGGAGGCAGAGGCGGATTGAGGCCAGCTTGGTCTGCATAGTGAGTTCTAGGTCAGCTGGAGATACAGAGTGACCTTGTCTCAAAAAAGACCAAAAAGTTAAAAAAAATTTTTTTAAATAGTAAGCACAACATTATGACACAATAAAAAGGAACTGGAGAGATGTCTCAGTGTTAACAGCAGGTATACCAACCCTTAGGTGGTTCAGAGCTGCCTGTAACTGGAGCTCCATTAACCTAATGTTCTTCTGACCTCCACAGCCAACTGCATTCACATGCACATACTCCCACAGAAACACACATGCATGCATGTAATTAAAGTATTAAATCTTGGAATATAAAACAATAAAAAATTGCATTTGACTTTAGGACTCAAAAGTGAAAAGCAAATAACATTTGACTGGAGAAAAACTTAAAAATGAAAAAAATTATAAAGCAGTAAAGATGCTCATTCTTGAATAGGCATGGTGGCACACACTTTAATTTCAGCACTCAACAGGCAATTCTCTGTAAGTCTGAGGTTAGCTTGGTCTATATACTGGGTTCCAGGCCAGCTAGAGTTATAGGGGACCCTATCTCAAACAAACAGGTAAAAAAAACAAAAGTTCATCCTTCTTAGACCAAATGGAGGAAGGGGCCATAGCAGTCCCTCAATAAAAGAGACAGATATTTTTTTAATTTTTTATTTATTTTGTATGTGTATGAATGTACTGTCTGTATGTAGGTTTGTGCACCCATGTTGTGCAATGCCACAGAGGTCAGAAGAGGGTGTCGGATTCCCCTGGAACTGGAGTTAAAGACGGTTCTCAGCCACCAAGTAGTACTAGGGATCGAACCTGGGTCCTCTGCAAGAGCAGTCAGCGCTCCCAACCGCTAGGCCATCTCTCCGGCCCCAGAAGAGACAGATATCTAAAGAACAGAGGGGCTAGGAGTCAAGAGCCATAATATGATTCCTAAATCATCTGATATCCTTGGTAAAGCTCTAATTTATCAATTTTCAGTCATTGCCCAGCTCATCAAAGATTCCCCTACTTAAACTTGTTGAGTTTGGTATGGTGGCAAATGCCTGGAATTCCAGCTCTCAGGTGGCTGAGACAAGAGGATCCTGAGTTTACAAGCAGCCTGGACTATATACTGAGCTCCAGGTCAACCTGAGCTACATAAAGAAACCTGGCTTTAAAATGTCAATAAACTTTTTTTTTTATGTCTTATGTGTATGAATGTACTGTCTGCATGTAGGTCTGTGCACCTGTGTCGTGTAATACCACAGAGGTCAGAAGAGGGCGTCGGATTCCCCTGGAACTGGAGTTAAAGACAGTTCACAGCTGCCATGTGGGTGCTGGGGATCAAACCTGGGTCCTCTGCAAGAGCAGTCTGCGCTCTCAACCGCTAGGCCATCTCTCCAGCCCCAAAATGTCAATAAACTTTTAAACTTTATAACATTCTTCTGAGGTGACTATTTCCATGATTTAGATAAAGAACTCTATTGATCACACTTGTCCAATGGCACCAAACCCAAATTAGGACTCAAGTTTGGATACATCTGCCTCATGAATGCACAGTGAAATCATGGAACGTTTTTTTTTTTCTTTTTTGGTCTCTTTGAGACAGGGTCTCCCTGTAGCCCCAGCTGTCCTGGAATTCCCTCTGTAGACCAGGCTGGCCTTGAACTCACAAAGATCCACTTGCCTCTGACTCCCAAGTGCTAGGATTAAAGGCATGTGCCACCACACCCGGGGTAACTTTTTTTTTTTTTTTCTTTTTTGGTCTTTTCGAGACAGGGTCTCCCTGTAGCTCCAGCTGTCCTGGAACTCACTCTGTAGACCAGGCTGGCCTTGAACTCACAAAGATCCACCTGCCTCTGCCTCCCAAGTGCTAAGATTAAAGGCGTGCGCCACCACGCCTGGCAAACGTCTATTAATATGTTAACAACATACTCACATGAAAAGTTCTGGGAAAGCATGGACCCAAACAATAGACTGAGAATCTTCATTCCGTGCAGCAACGTTGCCTAAAAACTGCAGGCCACAGCGGAAGGCTAGGAAGATAGAAAAGTAAAAACTAAAGATACCAAATTAAACAAATGCATAAATAATTAAGAAATACTGCCCATATAATTAAAAAGGGTGAAGGTGTGTTTGTGTGTGAATGTAAGGTTTCTCTCACTCTACATTGAAACTTTGACCATGATAGTTATATGTCTCATCAAAACAATATTCTATGCTAAAGTAATTTCGTAAGGATTATAATATAAGCACAACTATAAATTACATGAAATATCACTGGAATACATGTTCTAGTTGGAATACATTTTCTAGATGCCTACAAGTTGGGCCTCTCTGCACATAATCCTGGTACTCTAGGAGGTGAGGCAGGAGGATCACGCTAACAAAAGACATAGCAAGGTTAATCCAGCAAGACTGTTTCAAAAATAATTTGAAAAACCCACAGCTATATTTAAGACTGAATCTTAAATCACTAACTACATGCTATTTAAAAGACATCTAAAACATAAGGTTATAGAACACTGCAAGTTAAAGAATGCTAAAAGGATATACCAGTAAAGTATCGGTCAAAAAAGGAGCAATAGACCACTTAAAAAACATTAATGCAAAGAGCACTGTTGGAAATATTAAAACAACCATTACAGACTAACATAAAAAAAATGTGGAATGCACCTAATATAAAGATGTAACAGTAATTTAAATCTGCACCCTCAAATATGAAGAACCAAAGGAGAACAAGTAACAGCAAGCTGAGTAATTAAAAGATATCCTTCTCAGCAACTTTGAGAAGACCAAAAAAAATACTCAAATATTTCAGAGATTTTAGTACAATTTAATAAATGCTTAACTCACATTTAGAATATAAAAATAACTGGCCAAAAGTTCAGAAGAGTGACACTACCAGACACCAGAAAAAATGTGAATAACACAAACTCGCAGTTACTGCAGGCAGCGATGCAGCGAGGTGCTCACTTTGACAATTTCTTACAAACTAAACACACATACACACACACACACATCAAAATATAAATGAAAGTGATATATGTACCACTAAGGCAGAAATTATAAACCACTAAGTATCTCCAGTCAGAGGGCTTCTTTAAGCTACAACAGGATAAACAAAAAGTCTACAATACACAGTATAACTAAGTGCCAGCTGCAGCAATAGACAATATTCTTTTTGAAAGAAAATGAGTCTAAGGCACTTGTTATCACCATTTATAGTTAAGAGTGTTCAGGAAAAATTTCATCCAGCAAGACAAAAGACATAAAGGCTCAGGAACAAACCAAACTATCAAATCCCACCACAGATAAAATGCTAAAGCACAGAGAGATTTTATTTTATTATTTTATCTTTTTTAATTTTTTTCTTTTTGGTCTGGCTGAGACAGGGTCTCCCAGGCCTTGAACTCAGAGATCCTCCTGCCTCTGCCTCCTGAGTGCTGAGACTAAAGGCGTGCACCACCATGCCCTGCAAGGAGAATATTTTAAATATGTTACGTTCTTTGCATTTTTAAAGGGAACTTATAAAAGTTGGTAGAAAAAAGTCAATATTAAAAAATAGTATTGCTACCTATATTCTACCAAGTTTGAAAACCTAGAAGAAATGGATGAATATCTGAAATCCTGGGAATCACCAAAACTCAACCAAGAAGAACTCCACAGCTTAAACACACCCATAATATATGAAGAAATTGAGGATGTAGTAAGAAACCTCCCAACTAAAAAAAGCCCAGGCCCAGATGGTTTCATGGCAGAATTCTATAAAACATTTCAAAAAGACCTACAACCATTATTACTGAAACTATTTAGAAGGATACAATCAGAGGGAATTCTCCCAAATTCCTTCTATGAAGCCAGCATCACTCTATTACCAAAACCAGGCAAAGATACAACTAAAAAGGAGAATTATAGACCCATCTCCCTCATGAACACAGATGCCAAAATTCTAAACAGGATACTGGCAAATCACATACAGACCCACATCAAGAAGATCATCCATCATGACCAAGTTGGAGTCACACCAGAGATGCAGGGATGGCTCAACATACGAAAATCAATAAACATCATCAAACACATAAAAGGAATCAAAGACAAAAACCACACCATCATCTCAATTGATGCTGAAAAAGCCTTTGACAAAATCCAGCATCCCTTCATGCTTAAAGTCCTAGAAGAAACTGGATTGGAGGGATCATTCCTCAATGTAATCAAAGCCATATACAGGAAACCCACAGCCAATATCATCCTAAACGAGGAAATGACAGAAACATTCCTTTTAAAGGTAGGAACTCGGCAACTGCCCCGTCACCATTCCTGTTCAATATAGTGCTTGAAACACTTGCTAGAGCAATAAGGCAAGAAAAGGAAATTAAAGGAGTACTAACTGGAAAATAGGAAGTCAAGTTATCCCTATTTGCTGATGATATGATTGTTTACTTAAGGGATGCTAAAAACTCCACCAGAAAACTCCTAGAAACGATTAACAGCTTCAGCAAAGTGGCAGGATACAAAATTAACCTTAAAAAAAAAAAAAAAAATCAATGGCCTTTCTTTACACCAAGAACAAGCAACTGGAGAAAGAATTCAAAGAGACCTTCCCACCCACAATAGCCTCAAAAACAATAAAATACCTAGGAACAAACCTAACCAAAGACACCAAAGGTCTCTACAACAAAAATTTTAAACCTTTAAAGAAAGAAATTGAAGAAGACATCAGAAGATGGAAAAAGCTCTCATGCTCATGAATTGGGAAAATTAACATTGTAAAAATGTCCATTTTACCGAAACTCTTGTATAGATTTAACGCAATGCCAATCAAAATCCCCAAGTTCTTCACAGGCTTAGTGAAAAAAAGTCCTTAAATTCATTTGAAAAAACAAAAGACCCCGAATAGCCAAAACAACCCTGAGCAAAAAGAGCTACACAGGGGGGATCTCTATACCAGACTTCAAACTATACTACAGGGCTATAGTCATAAAAACAGACCTGTTGACCAATGGAACAAAACCAAAGATCCAAATCTGAGCACATACAATTTCAGCCATCTTATATTTGACAAGGGGGCCAAGAAGCCACAATGGAGAAAAGACAGCATCTTCAGCAAGTGGTGTTGGCAAAACTGGATCACCACTTGTATAAGAATGAAATTAAACCCCTACCTCTCGCCCTGTACAAAAGTGAACTCCAGATGGATCAAAGACCTCAATGTGAAACCCCAAACTCTAAAGGTGATAGAAGAAAAAGTTGGCAGCAGACTACAAGACATAGACATAGGAAAACACTTCCTAAATCAGACAGCAGCTATGCAAGAATTAAGGTCAACAATTGACAAATAGGACCTCATTAAACTCAAAAGCTTCTGTACATCAAAAGAAACAATCAAGGAAGTGAAGAGAAATCCCACAGAGTGGGAGGAAACCTTCACTGGAGAAACATCTGACAAAGCACTGATTTCCAGAATATATAAACTACTCAAAAAAACAAAGAAGAAAGAAAACAAACAACTACTCAATACATGGAGCAAAGAACTGAACAGAGACTTCACAAGTGAGGAATTAGAGATGGCTGAGAAACACCTTAAGAAGTGTTCAACATCACTAATCATTAAGGAAATGCAAATCAAAACCATTTTAAGATATCATCTTACTCCAATAAGACTGGCTAGGATCAAGAAAACAAATGATACTAAATGCTGGAGAGGGTGTGGGGAAAGGGGAACACTGATCCACTTCTGGTGGGAATGTAAACTCGTACAACCACTATGGAAAGCAGTGTGGAGAACCCTTGGAAGACTTGGAATGAACTTGCCACCCAACCCAGCCATACCACTCCTGGGCATGTACCCTCAAAGACTCACCCCACCACAGACATACATGCACGGCCAAGTTTATTTCAGCTCTCTTCACAATAGCAAGGAGCTGGAACCAACCCAAATGCCCCTCAACTGATGAGTGGATAGAGAAAATGTGGTACATCTACACAATGGAGTTCTATGCAGCAGTAAAGAAAGACGACATCATGAGCTTTGCAGGAAAATGGTTGGAGCTAGAGGACATCATGCTGAATGAAGTAACACAGTCCCAGAAAAACAAACGATGAATGATATCCTTCATCTGTGGATGCTAATGCAATTACCTAGTGAAAGGGCTGCATTGAAGAACTGACTGAAACGATGAACTTCTGCTCAAAACAGTCAACTTCCTCATGGAGAATATTGAGAAAGACTGAGAAAGAGATGAAAGGCTTGTTTGGCAGAATGCATGAGCTCTGGTGGGGTGGGGGAATGGGGGGGGGGACACGGGTCTAGAGTTGTTAAAAAAATAAAAATAAATTTATAAAAAAATAGTATTGCTTTGTACATGAAACAATCATAAGGACACTATGCTGGGGCTATAAATCAGTGGTACCCTTACCTACCATGTGCAAGGCCCTGGGTTCAATCTCCAGTTAGGGGTGGGATGACAATGACACCATTTATAAAAGTACCAAAATACTGAGCTCAGAGATGGCACAGCCTTTAAAGGTTCAGGCTCACAACCAAAGATAAAAGTACCAAAATACAAGCGAAAGTGAGATGCCTATCGCTAAGGAAGAAGCCACAAAACAAGAGAGAAAGCATTAAACTGTAGCTAAATTAAGGGAAGAACTGCACTAGAAAGTCACAGACTCCGTTTCCATCTAGGGATTAAAGGTAATTTCCATCTGGCTCCAAACAAGGCAGCCCACACACATATACATGCATGTGCCATTTTACCTCCTGGAGGACATAACATGTTTACAGGAATCTGATGACACCATTCTAAAATTCATATTAAGATAGAAAGGGTGGTTAATAACTAGAACATTGTTAAAAAGCAAAAGAGGGATTTGTGCACACAATAGCATCAGCGAGTAGTCGATAAGGTGGTATCAAGATAGGAACAGACTAGGGGAAAAGAACTAGTACTTGACTCGAATCTACACTGATAAACAATGACAGCGGTGCAACAAGAAATCAGTAACTGACAATGGCCTACATAAAAATTAGCACTGGGGCACCTGAGCATCAGCACAGAAAATCTTATCATGGGATACTTCCTCACACAAGACAGAAAATTCTATTCATTCCAACCACTAACCTGAGCATGAAAAGACAAAAAACCTTATGAAACATCTAGAAATTCTTCAATATTGATAAATATATTAAAATTAGTATCAGCTTAACAGCAACACTTTTTCTTAGAAGACACCACAAGAATAAAAAAAAAATCACTACAGAATAGAAGATATATGAAATACACCTATCTTTGGATTCCTAGCATATTCAAAGAACTCTCACAAACCATTTTAAAAATAGAAAAACAGCCAGGCGTGGTGGCACACGCCTTTAATCCTAGCACTTGGGAGGCAGAGGCAGGCGGATCTTTGTGAGTTCAAGGCCAGCCTGGTCTACAGAGTGAGTTCCAGGACAGCTGGGGCTACAGGGAGACCCTGTCTCAAAAAGACAAAAAAAAAAAAAAAAGGCAAAAATATTTTTGGGAAAAAATTCATAAGATCCAAAGGGCGGGGGGGACATGGAAGAAAAAAAATCAAAACAAAACAGGAAACTGTACCTCACACCCAGACTGGCACAACTTACACATAGTTAGAAAACCACACAGTGTAAGGTAAGGACGTAGGAGTCAAAATGTTCAAGAGTTTGTCACAGTATGCATTTAAAACATTCCTGAGCGGGTACCAGTTCTTAATTTTGTCTACCAGCTCCAAAGACCTTCATTCTCTACTCTGTGTGTATGTGTGTGTTGGGGGTGGGGGAATGCCCTTCAATGACACCTCTACTGACAGCCTTGTCACCAGGAATTACTCCTGGAAGACACTCTCCTCTGCTCTGACTCTAGGGAACAGTTTCTCTAGGCCCAGCTCCACACACAGAGCAAGACATCAGCTACACTAGCAGCCAGGATTCCTAAGCAAGCTTCATGGCAAAGCTCCCTTGCACCAGAGGGTAAACTTCAAGTGCCCTCCCCAATACCACTTCTCAGCACTTTCTCTACCACCCAGTGTGAGCCATGACTGGGACCTTTCCAAGGATCTTAGCCTGGAGTTGGCAGGAGACAGTCTCCTCTCCATCTCAGCCCTGGGATTAAAGACGGCATGTCAATTCCTGCATTCAGTATTCTCTTTACTTCTTACCAGCCAATGTCATTAATTTAAGCCTTTATGACAGCAATTCACTTTTTAAGTTGTGTGTGTGTGTGTGTGTCTGCCACTGGAGACCAGAAGAGGTCCCTTGGAACTACAGGCAGCTGTGAGGTGCTAAGAATTGAACTTGAGTCCTCTGCAAGAGTTACAAGCACACTCAACTAACTGCTAAGCCATCTCTCCAGCCCCCTATGACAGCAATTCTTTACATTAAACCTTCCTATCTAGCAGGATATGGTGGCAAAGGCCCCAAATCTCAGGAGACTCACAAGTTCAACATCAACCTGGGCTATGTAGCAAGAACCTATCTCATACACACTGCACAAAAAATTTCCCTATGCAGGCTGGAGAGATGGCTCAGCAGTTTAAGAGCACTGACTGCTCTTGCAGAGGACCCAGGTTCCATTCCCAGCATCCACATGGTGGCCAAGAACCCTCTTAGGCCAGGCGTGGTGTCGCACGCCTTTAATCCCAGCACTCAGGAGACAGAGGCAGGAGATGTCTGTGAGTTCAAGGCCAGCCTGGTCTACATAGTGAACTCCAGGCCAGCTGGGACTAAAGGGAGACCCTGTCTCAAAAAAAAAATTCCCTATGCAAAATATTAGGTAGTTTCCATCTCCTGTTGTACCCTCACTAGGAGAGTGGATCAAAAAGACAAAGGGAGGGAGGAGGGAAGTAGGAACAAGACAAGTGGAGTCAAGCCTCAGAAAACAGTGACAGACAAACCAGTCAAGGTAGAGAGAAACCAGGACATTCTTATAAAAAAGAAAATTTAACATAAGGAATTGAGAAGAAAAGCAACACTGAGGGAACACAGATTGAGCTACAGGATGCCGTTCCCAGCCTTGATACTGGAAGGCCACAAGAAAGAGGCTGGGGTTCAAGAACCCAAGAACTGAATAGCTTGCTGCAAAACTGTGACCAACAACCTAAACACTCAAATCTTAAGACTATGCAAACAAACAATGCACCAAGAACCCCCAAACTGAATTAGTATCATAGTCTAAAACAAAATACAAAACTGAATGCATACATTTATATTAACAGATACAAATACAAGAATTTTTTTCTAAATCAAGTATTTTCCACAGCCTCAGTTTTTAAAAATTAGTCTGTGGGATGGAGAGATGGGCTAGTGGTTAAGAGCGCCAACTGCTCTTGCAGAGGACCCAGGTTCGATCCCCAGCACCTACATGGCGGCTGAGAACCATCTTTAACTCCAGTTCCAGGGGAATCCTACACCCTCTTCTGACCTCCGAGGCATTGCACAACATGGGTGCACAGACCTGCATGCAGACAGTACATTCATATACATGAAAAATAAATTAAAAAAATTAAAAATTAGTCTGTAATATATACTTATTAAATGTTTACAATAGAAAAAAGCCATGATATTAGTATTTCTATTGAATACTTCAGAATCCTAACACTAAAATGTACAAAATTTAACAAGCAAAAAAAGCCAACAGTGCTCAGAAGTTAAGAACACTGGCTGCTCTTGCATAGCAAACTATATTGAGGCAATATAGTTTGTACTATAATATATTGTACTACAATATAGTGGTACTTTCATATTGGAATAAACGACAGGCACATAATTGGACTTAAAAGCCCACTCAATGGGAGGGAACTTATATGTGGTACTGTAAATATAGCCAAATACACATGGCTGAAGAGTTTATAACCTCAGGAAAAAAATCCAAGGCTGTCACACAGAAGTGTAATTTCTTAGTACATGCTAAATATGGATCCTTGCATTTATAGACAAATATGCCAGTCACCATGCATCAACGAGGCTTCCTTTACAACAGAGACTTTTACAAAGTTCCACAGCTAGTCACACACACAGATTAAGTGTCTGTGACATGCCCAACCGTAAGTGACACATCTACAGAACCTAGAACAGGGGGTAGAGAGAATACTAATGCATCTTTCAACTCTTATCACTGAAGCTCCCTCATGCAACAGAAGGCAATGAACACAAACGGCCACAAATGGCCAAAGCATACAGAATAAGAGTCTGCAGAGTATGGGTCCTTAGGACTCCCATATTAAACGTCACCCACACAGTGCTCAGGGACTACTGGAGAAGAGGTGGAGGGGGGAAATTGTATGAGCCATGGGAGGAGATGTGTAATCAATCACATGGATACAGATTCTTACAGACTCCTGGGACCTGGAGTCTTGATATGAACTTACAGCAATGGTGACAGCATACACAAGATCCAAACAAGCATAGACAAAACCCCAGCATGGAACTGTGAAAATAGGCAGTAGGCCCCAATCTTAGCTGAAGAACTACTGGCTAAGGGAGAGCTGATCTTTAAGGGAGTGACTCTAGATAGGCTGACTAGAACCCAGTAGACGAACATGCACTGAAAGACATCAGGGGATGTTAATTTGACTTAATAGGCCTTAACAGAAATGCATGAAATGGGGGGGGGGGCTGACGGACTATGGGAGGGTGCTGATGGGGAAGGGAGTATGTACTCTGTGAAGTAGACGGGCGGAGTGGGATCCGTGAGATTGGGTGAGAGAGAAAAAGCGACGAAAGGGAACTAGGAGTAGGGCGAGCAGATCGGAATGGGTCTGCGAAGAGCAAAGAAGAGATGCCTCGGGGGAGGTTAGTGAAGAGACAGCAGACTGAAGCCTTTGTCATGTGTTGGGATAGAAGGGCATGAGGTGAGTAGGGAAGAGAGTGAAAATCGGAGGAGAACTGGAGTGATTTAGCGGGGAGAGCGAATAAATGATTTAAGATGATAATATAGGTACACAAAAATGTAATTTAAAACTTTTTTTTTTTTTTTTTTTTTTTTTAAGACAGGATCTCCCTTTAGTCCTAGCTGCCCTGGAACTTGCTCTGTAGACCAGGCTGGCCTTGAACTCACAGAGATCTGCCTGCCTCTGCCTCCCAAGTGCCGGAATTAAAGACGTGCGCCATCATGCCCAGCTCAATTAAAAACTTAAAAAAAAAAAAATCAAATGTTTCTCAGCCTGTTATTTATTGTTCTATCTACTTTCCTGAGTTTTTTTTTAATTACTCTATTATACTTATTAAATGTTTATAATAAAAATGTACAGATCTTTTTCTAAATAAGCCATGATATTAATATTTCTACTCAATACTTCAGAATCTTAACACTCAAATGTACATGCAAAAAAAGCCAAAGGTGGGGAGGAGAAGGGGAGTGCGGCTAGAGAGATGGCTCAGTGGCTAAGAGCAATGGCTACTCTTGTGGAGGACCCAGAATTGATTCCGGCACCCACATGACATCTAGTAAGCATCTGTAACTCCAGGTCCAGGGGATCTAACGCCTTCTGACCTCTGTGGGCATGGCATGACACAGATGTACTTACATACATGCAGGCAACAAACTCATACACATGAAATAAAAACAATTTTAAAAAGCCAATGGGATAAACTGATCTGAAAGCCAAATGGCCCAACAATTCACCAGGCAAATCAAAAGCAGCACACAATTCTGAGAAACCAGAACACAATTCCAGCACAGTTCTGGACAGGAAAGGACTTAAAGATGGTCTGGGTATAAGAAAGAAGACTCTAGGCAGGTAAAATGACAGTTTACATTGACCAAATAGCTTATCAACTGATCTTTATGTAAACACTGCAAATAGTACAAAGCCCCTCAAAAATGCCAGCATTATTTTTACAGATGAGAAAAGAATATGCCAAAAACATCAATAGCTCATTTAAAATAACTCATGCTTGTGTTTACATAAAACTTGATGACCATAATATATTTGTCATACCACTGCAATTAGTCCCTGAAAATAATACTCTAAATATTATTTTGACAATGTAATTATAGTTCTTTGCCTCTGAAGCAGTAACAAAAAACTGGCCTGGTTATCCTGACAACACTCTCCCGAAAATTAGGTTCTCATACAAAGTATCAAAAGATACTGCAGGCACATCACAGAAACCAGAATACTTTTTATTTATTAGATTTGAATTAACATACTATGAAAAATGTGTTTCTTGTTAAATTCAACAGGTTTCACTGTTGAATTCCAATAAAAATCAGTGCCTTCACTCTCAGTCTTTTCCTAGAGAGTGCTATTTATTATTAACTCCTTTTCTTCCTTGGTGCTGGAAGAGTCTTCAACTGTATCAGAGTTTTCTGTATTTATTGTTAACTCAGTATGTATTGTTAACTCAGTATTTATTGTTAACTCCTTTTCTTCCTTGGTGCTGGAAGAGTCTTCAACTCTGATACAGAAAACCGGCCAGCTACTTAAAACCAATACGACCAAAAACTTCTTTTGCTTGTTTTGTTTTGTTTTGTTTTAGACAGGGTCTTCCTGCAGCCCCAGCTGTCCTGGAACTCTCTATGTGACCAGGCTGGCCTTGAACTCAAGAGATCCACCTGCCTCTGCGTCCTGAGTGCTGGGATTAAAGATGTGCGCCACCACACAATGGCACAACTGAAAATTTTTAAATGGAAAAATGCTCCAATGACTAGAACTGTCAATACTGTTAAAACATCAACTCTTCCCGAAGCAATCCACAGATTAAACAAAGTCCCTAGTATCTACAGAAATTCTATTTATTTATACAATCCAACAATAAAACATTACAATTTAAAACTAGGCAAAAGATTCAAATGGATATATTTCCAAAAGTTAATAAATGCCTAATATACCCATGAGAAAAATGTTCACCATCATTGGTCATTTGGAAAATGCAAATAAAAACCACACTTGCTTCACACCCACCAGAATGACTACACTCCAAAACAATCAAGGATATAGAGAAAGTAAAACACAGTCAATTAAATGTAAGTGGCTCACCTGTTTTGGAAAATAATTTAATGCTCCTTTAAAAACAAAACACAACAAAACAAAACCGGGGAATGGTGATATGGCACAGCAGTTAAGAGTGATTGCTGATCATGCAGAAGACCCAAGTCCAGTTCCCAGCACCCACATTAAGGAGCTCACACATATAATCCTAGAGCTTCAGGAGATCCAACTCCCTCTTCTGGCCTTTGAGGGCACCCACCCATACACACATTAACACATACACACCCATATACAAACACATAAATAAAAATAAATCTTTAAAAAATAATGTTACGCATGTGGCATTAGATCCAACAATTCTAATCCTAGGTATATACTCCAAAGAACTGAGCACAAACATGTATGCAAAGAAATACATGTACACATGCAGCATTCATCATTGCCAGGAGGTGGAAATGGGCTCTGCCCATCAACTGATGAATGAATCATTGGGACAGGAAGGGGGAAATGGAAAAGACCAGCTTTCCTTACACCTGTGAGTATAAGAAAAATACTTTTAATTAGGTACAGATGCAATACTGCAACTGTTCTAAATGCCACTCAGTTGCTCACTTTAAGTGAATGGGCTGAGGATATAGCTAAGTGATAGAATGCTTGCCCAGCAAGCCTAAGACACTGGGTTCACTCCAACACTACCCCCACCCCTAAAAAAAAAAAAAAAAAAAAAAAAGGCAATTACTTAAACTGACAGTATTGTAGCTATCTAAATTGTAAACAACCATTAATATATCTTTTATAAAACAAGCCCAAGCCAGGCATGGTGGTGCATGCCTTTAATCCCAGCACTCAGGAGGCAGAGGCAGGCAGATTTCTGTGAGTTCAAGGCCAGCCTGGTCTACAGAGTGCATTCTAAGACAGCTGGAGCTACAGGGAGACCCTGTCTCAAAAAGACCAAAAAAAAAAAAAAAGGCCCAAGACTAGAAGCACAGCTTGTAATAGAATGCCTGCTACCAAATGAGACCTGAGCTTCAACTCCCACCAACACCACACGCACAAACATTTCCTTATAAGGATTTATTCTTGGACATCAACACACTCCTTTCACCACTTAACTATGCCATAAAAGCATTTTTAAGTATCTGTTCCTTTCTATTTTCTTATGTTATATACCTGTCTCAGTGAAGAAAGGATGAAACAATTATCTACAATTCATGCAACAAGAAAAGAAATCTTTGATAGCAGATCTGGCTAGCACAGAGTAAGAGGCAATGAGATGGAAGGGAGTGTGAGTTGAGAGAGCTTCACAGTGAGAAGCAAGAGGATATGTCACATGCCCTGATAAAAATGCTAGAAAATAAGGGCACATGAGGCTGAGAACAAAGAGTAAATTCAGGTGGAAAGCTTCTGTCACGGGGCAGGCTCCATAATCACAGCACTTCCACTGTGCTTATTTAGGAATATACCATAGGGAGGAAAAAAAGCTGCCTTCTGCCCACCACAGCATTTCAGCTCTACTACTGACACTATCCACATCAGTATTTTTCAGCAGTTACAAAATGGAGTATAAGCTGGGCGTGGTGGCGCATGCCTTTAATCCTAGCACTTGGGAGGCAGAGGCAGGCGGATCTTTGTGAGTTCAAGGCCAGCCTGGTCTACAGAGTGAGTTCCAGGACAGCTGGGACTTACAGGGAGACCCTGTCTTGAAAAAGACCAAAAAAAAAAAAAGGATATAACAGTCACTGGATTTATTGTACTTCAAACTTCATAAATGCTGCCTTTCCAAGCAGTGAGACATGTTACTTTACTGTTGATTTTTAATCCTCCAGTTCTAAATACCAAAGCTTTATTATAAGATGGAGCTACAAAAAATATCTTTAATGGGGCTGGAGAGATGGCTCAGTGGTTAATAGCATTGACTGCTCTTGCAGAGGACCCGGGTTCGATTCCCAGCACCCACATGGTGGCTAAGGACCATCTTAACTCCAATCTGACACCGTCTTCTGATCTCCTCGGCATTGCACAACATGGGTGTACCAACCTACATGCAGACAGTACACTCATACACATAATAAATAAATAAATAAATAAATAAATAAAATATATCTTTAAATACATAACATCTTTTTTGAAATTTTTTAAATTTCATTTTTATGTGTATGAATATTATGCCGGCATGTGTGTTAAGTACACCCGTGTCATGCATTACCCACAAAGGACAGAAGAAGGCATCAGATCCCCTTGGAACTGAAGTTACTGACAGTTGTTAGCAGCCATGTGGGTGCTGGGATTCAAACCCCAGTCTTCCACATGAATAGCCAGTGTTCTTAACCACTAAGCCACCTCTCCAGCCCTTTTCCAATTTTTTTAATTTTATTTTTATCATTACATCTTAAAGATCCAACTAAATACTATATCCCACCAATTTCTTACAAATACTTTAAAAACTGCTGCTCTGAAAAATTTACAACATACTGTCTATAAACTCTTAAATATTGTAAAATTAATTTTAAGAAATCACATTTCAAAAGATGATTTCTAAATCAAATATTATGACCCCAAAATTTCAGTGAATTGAATCTGAAATGAAAACACTTAGGGAACCACAAAGCAGAGTGAAAGTCCGAAGACTCCAGGCAGTGTCCACATGAGTTGGATTGAGCCTAGACCACCTGTGTGCTTCTCTTTCTGGTGCTTGTAAAGAGAACCTAGCTGCCAGTTCCCATCTGTCTACAAGCAGCATATATGGTAGCAATAATGTGAGTATGTTTCATGTCACAGAAAACAGCAACTAAGCACTATTTGCACATCAGCTTGTAAGCCAAATCTATTTTAAATACAGTTTTACTTCCCATTTAAAGAAGTATTTATTTTATTACTTTGTGCAGTAAATCCATTATTATAACAATAATTACTTAACCTATAATTTAGAATATCTAATAAGTATGAGTATTTATATTACAATTATAACAAGTAAGTTATACTTACTGATAAAATTTCTCATTTCCTTAGACAAGACAATCATGTGTAAAAACTCTAATTTTAATGATATGTTAAAGATAATATTTGTACAAAGGAAAAGCATTAATGCTACTAATAAATAAAAAAAAAAAGCCCAAAATAGCCCAAGAAATCTAGCTCTTAGGGGCTGGAGAGATGGCCTAGTGGTTAAGAATGCTGACCACTCTTGCAGGGGACCCGGGTTCGATCCCCAGCACCCACATGGCAGCTGAGAACCATCTTTAACTCCAGTTCCAGGGAAATCCGATAGCCTCTTCTGACCTCCATGACACTGCACGACACAGGTGCACAAACCTACATGCAAACAGTACACTCATACACATACAAAAATAAAATTTTTTTAAAAAACTAGTTAAAAAAAAAGAAATCTAGCTCTTGAAGCTAAGAAGCTGGGCTTTGCTCTTAAATTCCACATTAACAAGCAATGCTAACTTCCCTTTCTGTATTTGACTTACTTAATAAATTTAGTATCTGACTCTCCTCATTGGAATGTGAACTCCTGGGGGCAGAGATTTTTGTCTGCTTAGGTTACTGTTGGAATCACACCAATATTAGTTACTTTCTGATATGAATAAAATACCTCAAAGAATAAACTTAAGGGAGGAAAGATTTATTTTGCCTCACAATTTGAGATGATACAGTCAGTCCATCATGGAGGGGAAGGCACAGTGGCCGTGGGTGCAACTTGTGGCTGGAGCAGCAGAAATTATAATTGGTTACACTGTCAAGGCAGTCAGAAAGCTGACAGGTACTACAGAACTGAGGCTGGAGGAGAATCTCTAAGTCCTGCCCCTATGGCTCTATATCAGCCAGCTAGACCCCAGGTCCAAAATGTTTCAAAACCTCCCAAAACAGCACCAACAGCAAAGGACCAAATGTTCAAAGAAATGAGCACCCCTTGACAGCGTATTCAAACCGTATCAATACCCCAAACCAAAAGTATGACCTGTTTCATCAATATCAAAGGCAGTGCAATGGTCAGCTCAGGTTACTATAACAAAGAACTGCAGACCAGGCAGCTTCAAACATATTCATCTTCTCACCATTTCAAAGGTGAATGAGTCCAAGATTAAAGTGCTACGAGGTCTGATTTCTTGAGACCTCTCTTCTTGACACTGGATGGCAACTTGCTTTCTGTGTCTTCACATGATCTTTTTTTTAAAATTTTTTATTTATTTTTGTATGTGTATGAATGCACTCTCTGCATGTAGGTTTGTGCACCCATGTTGTGCAATGCCGCGGAGGTCAGAAGAGGGTCTCGGATTCCCCTGGAACTGGAGTTCTCCTGGAATTGGAGTTACAGACGGTTCTCAGCTACCATGTGGGTGCTGAGGATCGAACCTGGGTCCTCTGCAAGAGCAGTCGGTGCTCTTAACCGCTAGGCTATCTCTCCAGCCCCTACATGATCTTTATATACATGCCCTATTATCCTTTTCTCAAAAAACACCATTTTCTTTCATTTTCAAAAAACAGTTTTCTTCATTATACCTTCATTTCAAAGTCATAGGTCCAAATACAGTCACATTCTAGGTGCTGGAGGTTAAAATTTTGCTCTGGTCTGTATGTTTCTGTCCTTCTAAAAGTTATATGCTGGGGGCTAGAGAGATGGCTCAGCAGTTAAAAAGCACTGGCTGCTCCTGCAGAGGACCCAGGTTTGGTTCCAGCACCCACAAGGCAATGAACAACCATCCTTAACTCCAGTTCCATAGGATCCAACAACACCCTCTTCTGGCTTCCATGGCTTTTGCACAACACGGATGCACTTACTGGCAGCATACTCATACACATAAAATAAAATTCCTAAGCTGAAATCGAATCTCCAACATGCTGTTAGTAATAGATATGGTCTTTGAGAAGCAACCAGATCCTGCCTTTATAATAATAGGTCAGGCATTCCTCTGCCTTCTGCCCTGCTACTGTGTGAGGACACAGCAAGAAGGCACTTTCACTATGGCTAAGCAAGCCCCACAGGAAACAGACCTGTTGATCCCTGATCTTAGACTTCCCAGACTCTAGTACTGTACATGACAGACAGGTATCTATTGTTTATTAATTTCCTAGGCTAAGTATTTTACTACAGCATTCCAAAAACACCTAAGAAAAACCAGTAGGCAGGGCAGCACACATCTTTTATCGAAGCATTCAAGATGGAGAAGGATCTCTGAGATTGAGGTCTACATACTGAATTCCAGACAAGCTGGGGCTATATGGAGAATTTACCTATCTTAAGAGAACTCAGGTCATAGTAGGAAGGAAAAAAGGGAGAGAAGGAAATCACATCAATTTTCTTTTTATGGCAACTCTTTAATATTCATTGTCCAAGTTTCAAGTCACAAAATATAGAACATGTGCTTCAATGAATCACAAAATGCTCAAAGTATGGGTTTTAAGCTTTTTCCAAGATAATATATAATCCATTAATTATACTGCACATTACCTATCAATAGAGAGTCTTGCTCCACCCGAAGTTCACGAAAGAGAAGAATCAAATCAACTGCAACGCCAATTGTATCCAGGTTCCTGTATTGAATTTTAAAAGACAGAATTAAACCAAACATATGCTCATTCGTAAAACTGGATTTCCAACGATGATCTAATGCAGAGATTGCTGCTGGCTAACAGTTTCGGTGGTGAGTAGAATAACAGCCTCTATAGAAATGTTCACATCCTGATCACCAGAACCTGTAATTTTATTTATTTATTTATTTACTTATTTATTTATTTATTTATTTATTTATTTATTTATTTATTTGTCTTTTTGAGACAGGGTCTCCCCATAACCCCAGCTGACCTGGAACTCACTCTGTAGACCAGGCTGGCCCTGAACTCACAGAGATCTGCCTGCCTCTGCCTCCCAAGTGCTGGGATTAAAGGCATGCGCCACCACGTCCAGCCCACAGAACCTGTAACTATTACCTTATGTGGTAAAGGAGACTTTACAGACAAGACCCAATTAAGGATCTTAAGATAGAAGGATGGGGGCTGGAGAGATGACTCAGCGGTTGGGAGCACCGATTGCTCTTGCAGATGACCGGGGTTCAATTCCCAGCACCCACATGGCAGCTAAGAACTGTCTTTAACTCCAGTTCCAGGGGAATCCGATGCCCTCTTCTGACCTTCGTGACATTGCATGACACGGGTACACCAACCTACACGCAGACAGTACACTCATACACATAAAAAATAATAATAAATAAAATTTTTAAAAAAGATAGAAGGATGGTCCTAAGTTATGTGGAGGCTCAATATAATCACAAGGATCCTTGTAGGAGGAACACAAGAAATCTGGAACCAGGGAAAAGGAGACCCTGTGCCTAGAAATATAGCAGAGATAAAAGCTGGCAAGAAATAGAGCCCCCAGAAGAGAGTGCAGCCATGTCAACCCCTTGTGGACTTCTGCACTCCACAATTTTAAGGTAATAACCGTGTGTTGATTTAAACCACTAAATCTTGGGGAATATGTCAAAGCAACAAAAGTAAAGTGACACATACAAAAAGTGGGATGCTGCTATACCAAAACCTGAAAAGTGGATCAGCTTTTTGCATCTGTCAGTAGGCAGAGGCTAGAAACATGGCAGAAAAAAAATCTACAGTGCCCTAAACAGACTGATAGAAACACACACATGAAGGCAGAGATGGCAAAGTTTGGAAAGAAATGAGAACACGTTATTAGAGGCTAGAAAAAAGGTGATCCTTGCTATGCAGTGCCAAAACCCCTTAGACAGTACCCTACAGTTGTGTGGAAAGGGGATGCCTAAAACCACTGTCTCCTGCACTGTGATCTCATGCCCACTGCTCTTTAGAGCAGATGCTTACTTTTGAGTTTCACAGGTTCCAGATGAAGTGGAACAGAACTCTGTCCCATGATGAATGGCATCCAGGGTTTCACATACAACTTAGGTAGGTGTGGTTATCTAATCAACAATGTCCCCATAGCCTCCAAGTATTTGGATACTTGCTCCCCCAGTTCAATATGCTGTTTGGCGAGGGTCATGGAACCTTTTGGAGGTGTGACCATGCTAAACTAAGCATGTCACTGGAGGCAGGTTTTGAGAGTTCTTAAGCCTTGCCAGATTGCCAGTTTCTGTTTCCTGTGCCTATTTGAATATGTGAGCACTCAGCTTACCAACCACCTCTGCCACTATGCCTTCTTGCCATGATGACTCATTACCCCTCTGGAACCATAAGCTGAACAAACTCTTACTTCTATAAGTTGGTCTTGGTGTTTTGTCCCAGCAAAAGAAAAGTAATTACCACAGCCAAGAATGGGGTGTTGCTGTGAAGAACCTGACCAAGTGGGTTTTTGGAGGAATGTGGCAGACTAAAAGTTTGGACTAGAAAACCTGCTGAATGCTGGAAGCAGAGCTAATAGAACATTCTAGTAGGATCCTGGTAATGCTGAGAGCAAAGTAATTTCATAAGGAAATAAGGATTCAAATAGGAACTTGGATATTTTGGCAAAGCATCAGGTTGCCTTTGCTCCAATCCTAAAAGCTTGCCTGAGGCAAACTTGAAAAGCAATGGACTTATTTCTTTGCTGGAGGAAATTTCATGTCAGCCTAATGTAAAATTAGTGGCTTGGTTATTAATGGTGAATACTATGGAGTTCTACAATGAAAAAGAGCAAGTGGGACAGAAAGAAATACAGAATACACAGTTTGGAGACAGAAAGCACTAGGAAGCTTAATGTCAGACTCAAGACAAGTGCTGAGGGAGAGGCTCTCTTTGAAAGTACTATCTATAGCTATTAAGGAGAGGCCTCTAGATTTATACTCGAACAAGGGAAAGAGTACCCTCAAGGCAAGAACCCACCCACCAAAAAAAAGAAAAAAAAAAAAAAAAGGTCAAAGGAGTTTTCAGTTCCTAAAAAACTGCTATGGACTGAAGCTGCTGTTAATAAGGAAAAAGCACTGGGCATGGTGGTGCACGCCTTTAATCCTAGCAGAGGCAGGCAGATCTCTTTGAGTTCAAGGCCAGCCTAGTCTACAGAGTCAGTTCCAGGCAGCTGGGGCTACAGGAAGACCCTGTCTCGAAAAGACAAAAAAAAGGAAAAAGCAAGCAGGTACTTTCCAAGCTGCCTCTGAACTTGGTAGTGTCCACTAGTGCTTTAAAGGCATGAAAGATGCAAAAGTTCTTCCTCTGCAGTTTCAGAGAGCTGCAGAGTCCAGGAAACACGGAGCAGGGTAATCTGTGAGAGAATTGGGCCCTGACACGTCAAGAGGCCTTGCGAAGCCTCTTGTATGAAGCTATGAAGATGAAGCCTGATCAGTAGTGGAGACTCTAAGAGGTTAGAAATGCCGGAGCCCTAAGGAGAAGTCTATACTGGGAGTAGTAGAACCAGCCCAAGAAAAAGGTGTATGTTGCAGGCAGCAAACCTAGAGGGACTAAAGCCATCTAAACTCTTTAAAAGTAAAGTCCTAAACATGAGATACAGAGCTACTGGATTTGGTGTTTGCCCTGCTGGTTTATGGTCTTGCTTTGGTCCAATACTGTCACTATATATCTCTGATCCTCTCTTGTGGAATAAGAAGTGTACTCAGTTCCATTGTATGTTTGAAATACATAATTTGCCCTTTTGCTTACATGGGATCATGGTTAAGAGAGGGCCTTGAGTTTTAGAAGAGACTTTGGACTTCTGAACAATGTTAAGACTGTTAAGGACTATGGGGACTTTTAAAGTAGGACTGATCCATTTTGTATTACATGGACATGGGACTATGGGAGACAGGGAGTAAAATGTGGTGGATTAATTGAGAATATCCTCCATAGGCTCCAAGTATTTGGATGCTTGGTCCCCAATGTGCGGCACTATTTGAGGAGGGTCATGGTACTTTTAGGAGATATGGCCATGGTGTAGGAAGCATGACACTGGAGGTAGGCTTTGAGAATTCATGCCCACTTTCAGTCTGCTCACTCTGCTTCCTGTGTCTGCCTGAAGAAGTAAACATTCAGCTTTCTGCTCCAGCCACATTCTGATTCCATGCTTCCCCTGTCATTATGGACTCTCCCTCTGGAACCATGAGCCAAATAAACTCTTCCTTCTGTAAGTTGTCTTGGTCATGGTGTTATTACAGAAAAGTAATACTGTAGGTGATTCAGCGGATTATACTGGGGACTTTGAACTAATGAAATGTAGAGGACATTCTGAACATGAGCTGATGCTATTAAGGATGTAGAACATGGAGTCCTTGAAACAGCACCCAGAAAGCCTAAACTCTTTATCTGTTAAAAAATATATATTATTTTATATGGCAAGAGACTCAGAAATAGAAGAACACTGTACTTGGTTTTTGTCCTGGGTTCTTGGCACACAGTTTTTTTTTTCATATAAATTTATTTTTATTCTTTATTTTATCAAATCTAGACCTGTGTCCCCCCCCCATTCCCCACCCCACCAGAGCTCATGCGTTCTGCCAAACATGCCTTTCATCTCTTTCTCAGTCTTTCTCAATATTCTCCATGAGGAAGTTGACTGTTTTGAGCAGAAGTTCACTGTTTCAGTCAGTTCTTCAATGCAGTCTTTCTGTTTTATTGTTGTTCTTGTTGTTGTCTCCAATACACATCACTAACAAATGCTTTGGACAAAAGCTCAAGGGGCCATGCACAAGAAATACTTACAACCAGGTAATTGGCACTAGCATCCACAGATGAGGGATATCATTCGTCGTTTGTTTTTCTGGGACTGTGTTACTTCACTCAGCATGATGTCCTCTAGCTCCAGCCATTTTCTTACAAAGCTCATGATGTCGTCTTTCTTTACTGCTGCATAAAACTCCATTGTGTAGGTGTACCACATTTTCTCTATCCACACATCAGTTGAGGGGCATTTGGGTTGGTTCCAGCTCCTTGCTATTGTGAAGAGAGCTGAAATAAACATGGCTGTGCATGTATCTCTGCGATGGGGTGAGTCTTGAGGGTACATGCCCAGGAGTGGTATGACTGGGTCGGGTGGCAAGTTCATTCCAAGTCTTCCAAGGGTTCTCCACACTGCTTTCCATAGTGGCTGTACAAGTTTACATTCCCACCAGCAGTGGATGAGTGTTCCCCTTTCCCCACAACCTCTCCAGCACTTGGTATCATTTGTTTTCTTGATCCTAGCCAGTCTTATTGGAGTAAGATGATATCTTAAAGTGGTTTTCATTTGCATTTCCTTAATGATTAGTGATGTTGAGCAGTTCTTGAGGTGTTTCTCAGACATCTCTAATTCCTCGCTTGTGAAGTCTCTGTTCAGTTCTTTGCTCCATCTATTGAGCGGGTCGTTTGTTTTCTTTTTTCTTTGTTTTTTGAGTAGTTTATATATTCTGGAAATCAATGCTTTGTCAGATGTATCTGCAGTGAAGGTTTCCTCCCACTCTGTGGGATTTCTCTTCACTTCCTTGATTGTTTCTTTTGATGTACAGAAGCTTTTGAGTTTGATGAGGTCCCATTTGTCAATTGTCGACCTTAATTCTTGTGCAGCTGCTGTCTGATTTAGGAAGTCTTTTCCTACGCCTATGTCTTGTAGTCTGCTGCCAACTTTTTCTTCTATCACCTTCAGAGTTTGGGGTTTCACGTTGAGGTCTTTAATCCATCTGGAGTTGACTTTTGTACAGGGTGAGAGGTAGGGGTTTAATTTCATTCTTCTACAAGTGGTGATCCAGTTTTGCCAACACCACTTGCTGAAGATGCTGTCTTTTCTCCATTGTGGTTTCTTGGCCCCCTTGTCAAATATGAGATGGCTGAAATTGTATGTGCTCAGATTTGGATCTTCGGTTTTGTTCCATTGGTCAACAGGTCTGTTTTTGTGCCAGTACCAGGCTGTTTTTATGACTATAGCCCTGTAGTATAGTTTAAAATCTGGTATAGAGATCCCTCCTGTGTAGCTCTTTTCACTCAGGATTGATTTGGCTATTCGGGGTCTTTTGTTTTTCCAAATGAATTTAAGAACTTTTGTTTCCAAGCCTGTGAAGAAACTCTTGGGGATTTTGATTGGGATTGCATTAAATCTATACAAGAGTTTTGGTAAAATGGACATTTTTACAATGTTAATTTTCCCAATCCATGAGCATGGGAGGTTTTTCCATCTTCTGAGGTCTTCTTCAATTTCTTTCTTTAAGGGTTTAAAATTTTTGTTGTAGAGGTCTTTGGTGTCTTTGGTTAGGTTTGTTCCTAGGTATCTTATTGTTTTTGAGGCTATTGTGAGTGGGAAGGTCTCTTTGAATTCTTTCTCCAGTTGCTTGTTCTTGGTGTAAAGAAAGGCCATTGATTTTCTAAGGTTAATTTTGTATCCTGCCACTTTGCTGAAGCTGTTAATCGTTTCTAGGAGTTTTCTGGTGGAGTTTTTTGCATCCCTTAAGTAAACAATCATATCATCAGCAAATAGGGATAGTTTGACTTCCTCTTTTCCAATTAGTACTCCTTTAATATCCTTTTCTTGCCTTATTGCTCTAGCAAGTGTTTCAAGCACTATATTGAAGAGGAGTGGTGATAGGGGGCAGCCTTGCCGAGTTCCTACCTTTAAAGGGAATGTTTCTGTCATTTCCCCATTTAGGATGATATTGGCTGTGGGTTTCCTGTATATGGCTTTGATTACATTGAGGAATGATCCCTCCAATCCAATTCCTTCTAGGACTTTAAGCATGAAGGGATGCTGGATTTTGTCAAAGGCTTTTTCAGCATCAATTGAGATGATGGTGTGGTTTTTGTCTTTGATTCCGTTTATGTGTTTGATGATGTTTATTGATTTTCGTATGTTGAACCATCCCTGCATCTCTGGTATGAATCCAACTTGGTCATGATGGATGATCTTCTTGATGTGGGTCTGTATGCGATTTGCCAGTATTCTGTTTAGAATTTTGGCATCTGTGTTCATGAGGGAGATGGGTCTATAATTCTCCTTTTTAGTTGTATCTTTGCCTGGTTTTGGTAATAGAGTGATGTTGGCTTCATAGAAGGAATTTGGGAGAGTTCCCTCTGATTGTATACTTCTAAACAGTTTCAGAAATAATGGTTGTAGGTCTTTTTGAAATGTTTTATAGAATTCTGCTGTGAAACCGTCTGGGCCTGGGCTTTTTTTAGTTGGGAGGCTTCTTACTACATCCTCTATTTCTTCATATGTTATGGGTCTGTTTAAGCTGCTGGTCTCCTCTTGGCCAAGCTTTGGTGATTCCCAAGATTTCAGATATTCATCCATTTCTTCTAGATTTTCAAACTTGGTAGAATATAGGTTCTTGTAATATTCCCATATAATTTTCTTGATCTTTTCCTTGTCCGTTGTGATATTTCCCTTTTCATCACAGATTGTATTGATTTGGAGTTGTTCCTTCTTTCTTTTTGTTAACTGGGCTAGAGGTCTGTCTATCTTGTTTATTCTTTCAAAGAACCAACTTTTGGCTTCATTGATTTTTTGTATTGTTTTCTTTGTTTCTATTTCATTGATTTCTGCTCTGATTTTTGTTATTTCTTCCTGTCTGTTGCGTTTAGGGTTCATCTGTTGTTGCCTCTCAAGTGCTTTTAGCTGTAGTGTTAGATCATTCACTTGTGCTCTTTCTGTTTTTCTAATGTAGGCACCCAGGGCTATAAATTTCCCTCTTAGGACTGCTTTTAAGGTATCCCATAAGTTTTGTTGTGTTGTATTGTCATTGTCATTCAGTTCCAGGAATGTTTTTATTTCTTTCTTTATCTCTTCCTTGACCCATTCATTATTCAAGAGTGTGTTGTTTAGTCTCCATGTGTTCTTGTAGGCAGGAGGGCTTGTCCTGGTGTTGATGTTGAGCTTCATTGCACTGTGGTCTGACAGGATGCATGAAATTATTTCAATCTTTTTGTATTTGTAGAGGTTTCTTCTGTGTCCCAGGATGTGGTCGATTTTGGAGAATGTTCCGTGGGGTGCTGAGTAGAAAGTGTATTCTCTGGTATTAGGATGGAATGTTCGGTAGAGGTCTATGAGGTCCATTTGGTGTATCATATCGTTCAGTTCAGATGTCTCTCTGTTTATTTTTTGTCCTGTTGACCTATCCAAAGGACTCAGTGGGGTATTGAAATCTCCCACTATGAGTGTGCTGGGGTTAGTCTGTGACTTGTGGTCCTGGAGAATTGTCTTTATAAAGTTTGGTGCACCAGAATTTGGGGCATATATATTCATAATTGTGAAATCTTCTTGGTGGATTGTTCCTTTGATGAAAATGTAATGGCCTTCTTTGTCTCTTCTGATTTCTTTTACTTTGAAGTCTATTTTATCCGATATTAAAATAGCAACACCTGCTTTCTTTTTGGTACCATTTGCTTGGAATATTTTTTTCCATCCCTTCACTTTAAGGTGGTGCCTGTCCTTGAAGGTAAGATGTGTTTCTTGTAGACAGCATATCGATGGATTCTGTTTCCTAATCCAGTCTCCCAGTCTATGTCTTTTGATTGGGGAATTTAGTCCATTAATATTTAAGGTTATGACTGATAGGTTTGTGTTGCTTCCTTTTGCCTTATTATCCATTTGTGGTTTGGGTTTAGGTTTCTACTTCTGCAGTTATGCTTTTATTGATTTCTCTTTCTAGGTGCCTGGGGTTGGTTGCTCCTTTCTTCTGTTCTTTGAATTGCTTCAAGTATTCTCTGAAGGGTTGGTTTTCCGGACATGTATTCTTTCAAGTTGTTTATGTCATGGAAGATTTTTCTCTCTCCTTCAACTATGATTGACATTTTTGCTGGGTATAGTAACCTGGGTTGGCATCTATTGTCCCTTAACACTGGGAATGCTTTGCTCCAGGTTCTTCTTGCTTTCATAGTTTGCATTGAGAAGTCAGTTGTAATTCTGATAGATTTCCCCTTATAGGTCACTTGGTGTTTTTCTCTTGTGGCGTTAAGGATTTTGTCTTTGTTTTGGGTGTCTAGCATTTTAACTATGATGTGGCGTGGAGAATTACTTTTCTGATCTTGTCTGTTTGGGGTTCTATGTGTTTCTTTATTTGTATTGGTTTGTCCTTTTTTAGTTTGGGGAAGTTTTCATCTATTATTCTGTTGAAGATCTGATCAATACCATTCTCTTGGGATTCTTCTCCTTCCTCTATTCCTATGATGCGGAGGTTTGATCTTTTCATAGTGTCCCACAGCTCCTGGTTGTTCCATTTTTGTGTATTTCTAAATTTTTCATAATCTTTTCTTGAGGTTTTTAGTTGTTCTGTGTTATCTTCCAGGTCTGATATTCTTTGTTCTGCTTCCTCCATTCTGCTTCTGAGGCTTTTTCCATTCCTTTCCTCTTGATTGGATGAGTGTTTGATTTCCTTTTTCATTTCCTCTTCTGATTTCTTTAGTATTTCTACTTCTTTCTGGAGCTTCTCAATCTCTTCCTGTAGCTCTTTGCTTCAATGGTTGGTTTCCTTATCTTTTTCAGCATGGGATCTTTTCCGTGTTTCCACTTCCTTCCAGAGTTTGTCATTCTCTCTCTCTAGGTCCTCCTTGAGTTCTTCATTCTCTTTTCTTAGTTCTTTGATTTGCTCTTTATAATCTTATAGTTCTTTAAATATGTTCCCAATTGTGTTTTGGATATCTGTGTCCTGGGCCATCCCCAGGGGGATCCCACTGTAGGAATCTTCCATAGGGTTGGTAGAGCTTGATGCGGGATTATCCTGCCCTTCCCATGTTGTCTCTTCTTCGTGTTCCTGGCATATGAGCTTCTCCTTGCCTCTATTCCAATGTAAGTCCTAAATGCCTCTTCACTGTGTTGAAGGCTTGCTTTGCTTGCCTCCTTCAGATGCCTTTGTAATGGGGGGGAAGGACGGGACGAGATGGGAGACGGCGGTGGGGGCTCTTTAGCTTACGCCCCGCCACCTGGGCTTGCCTCAGCTGGTCTCGGAATATCTCAGTTCTCAAGACTCACACAACCCTACCTTTTATACCAGCTGGGAGGATAACTCCGCCCCCACAGTCACAAAAGCCAATTAAGCCAAAGACAACTGGATTAACAGATTAATTATATTAAATTAATCAACAATCAGCCTTGCTGAAGCACCCAGTTGCTGCCTACCTACCTGCACTTGCCTCAGCTGGTCTCAGGAGATCTCAGATCCGGCACACAGTTTTTAAAAACACTTAAGACTTTCTGGAGTGATGGGACCATCTTCCATTGTTTAAACCCGCCAGTACCTTTCACTGAATTTACACTCAAGTAACTCATACATAGCTTCAGAATGGTGGCTGACTATCAAAGGACCTAACCAGTAATCTTTCAGGCTCAGAGTCTGAATTCAATTACCAATAACAAACAGTTTAATTAATCATATCTGCATAATGAAAACTCCACTTAAAAATTAACACTGAGGGCTGGAGATATGGGTAAATACTGACTGCTCTTGCAGCAAACCCAAGTTCAGTTCCTAGCATGTATACAGAAGTTAACAACCATCTATAACTCCAGTTCAAGGAAATATGATGCCCTCTTCTGGCTTCTGTGGGACTATAGGTATATGATGTACTTGGACACTCAAACATATAAAACAAACTATTTTTTAAATGGGGTTGGAGATATGGCTCAGTGGTTAACGGCATTGGCTACTCTTGCAGAGGACCTGGGTTCAGTTCCCAACACCCACATGGCGCCTAACAACTGTCTGAAACTCTGATGCCTTCTTTTTGCCTCCCAGGAACTATACACACAGGTGAACTTGCAGGCAAAACATTCATATATATATATATATATATATATATATATATATATGTGTGTGTGTATATATATATTGTATATATATGTATATATGTATATATATATGTATATATGTATATATATATATATTGAATTTGGGGGAGGGGGATCCTCAGGTTGGTGAATCAACCTGTGCTAGGAGATGGCACACTCAGAGAAACCATCAAGATTTCACCCTGACCTTTACCTTGTCCTATGCATATCCATGTACTTGGATGCTCCTAGGGCGCACCCTTTATAATAAACCAGAAACTAAAACACTACTTTAAGTTTTTGAGTCTAGAGAACTAAAACTGAAGGAAACCACAGAACCCTTAACTTTCTAGTCAATCACATAAATATGTAGGTACCTGATTTCAAGCTGATATTCCAGGTGGCAAGAGTCAGTCATCCAGGATTGAGCCTTTAAGTTATAGCTAACTTCCACAATGCTAGAACTGAAGTGATTTGTTAAACATCCAGTAGGCATCAGAAATTCAGGATTGGTGTCAACCCTGGAAACTATTTAGATGTAATTAAATGATGACTTTGAGGTGGGAAGATTATAAAACACTCCAGTAAGCCTAATATAATAATAAGGGGCCTCCTGAAAGGGACAAGAAAGAGGTCAGAGTTCCAGTTACCTTCATGAGAGAAGAAAAAGGTCATGAACCAAGGAAAGCATGCCTCTAGAAGCAGGAAAAATTCTCCCCAGAGGCTCCAGGGAAGAACCAACCCTGTAGGTGCTTTGATCTTAGGCTAGCTAGACTGATTTTGGACTCAGAATCTCAATAGTTTTAGTAAGTTAAAACTACTGTTTAAGCCCTACATTTGTGCTAACTTGTTACAACAGCAACAGAAAACTAATACAGCCCTCTTATTCCCTTCTCAAGGTGAATCAGAATTAAGCCCGGGGCTGGAGAGTTAAAGAGCACTGGCTGCTTCTGCAGAATAGCAAGTTCAGTTCACAGCACTCACATAGCGGCTAACAACCATCTACAACTCTAGTTCCAGGAAATTTGACGCCCTCTTCTGGCCTCCATAGGCACTGCATGTATATGGCATACTTTATACGTAGGCAAAACAAAACATTCATATACATAAAATAAAAATAAAGCAGGGGGCTGGAGAGATGGCCTAGCGGTTAAGAGCGCCAACTGCTCTTGCAGAGGACCCAGGCTCGATCCCCAGCACCCACATGACAGCTGAGAACTGTCTTTAACTCCAGTTCCAGGGGAATCCGATACCCTCTTCTGAAATCCGAGGCATTGCATGACACAGATGCACAAACCTACATGCAGACAGTACATTCATACACACAAAAAATAAATAAAATTAAAAAAAAATTACACAGGGGGAAAAACACATTTAAAAAAATAAAGCAAAAAATTTGTTTTAAGATTTAGGCTTTCATGGGGGAGGGGGGTTTTAGAAAGACAGCTCAGCAGTTAAAGAGCACCCAGGTTCAACTCCCAGTAACCACATGGCAGCTAATAACTAGTTTCAGGGGATCCAACGCCCTCTTCTGACCCCTGCAGGCATTGCAGGACACAGGTTTACCTATACTCATGCAAGCAATACACTCATATATATAAAATTTAAAATAATAATAATAAACTATTTTTTAAATGCTGGGTGCGGTGACACACACCTTTACACCTTTAATCCCAGCACTGGGGAGGCAGAGGAAGGCGGATCTCTGTGAGTTTAAGGCCAGCCTGGTCTACACAGTGAGTGCCAAGCCAGCTGGGGTTACAGGGAGACCCCTATCTCAAAAGACCTCCCCCTCCATCCAAAAAAAATTTTTTGACATTTAAAAAAAAAGGAATTAAGCCTGTATGTGGCCGACAGCTGGCACATCCATTAAAGGCTCAGGCTCTCAACCAAAAAGACAAGAATTAAGCCTGCACACACTCCTAAAAAGATCCTGATTTGGATGGATCAAATTCCAGAACCATATTAAGCCTAATTTAATGAAGGAGCTTCCACATAGTCAGGATTACATAAATGAGACAAAGGTGCTCTCACTCCACCCCAGAGCCAACTGGTCGGTCACTGCTCCCAGCCTCCTCACCAAGCAGACAGACAGTAAGAAAAAGGGAGAAAGAGCAGGAAAAAGGCTGCTCTAGCCTGTTTTACTCTTGTCTCTGTACAGACAACAGCTGCCAGCCAAATAAGCCCATTGTCTGTCTCTATGTGGATAGCTCACTACAAATCATTTCTGCTTTGCTAAATGTTATGAAAAAATAAAATCAAACTATTTTTCATGATATGAACTTCATTAAGTAGACTTCAAATTCCATGGTTTAAAAATGTAATGCAACCTGGGGCATCTCTTGAAATGTCCTGCAAATGTGGGTCACCAGTCTTCCTGTTCAGGGAGGTCTTAGAGATCCACTAATCGGACTTTAGCCAGTGTCCAGTCTATAAAAAGGAAAATCTGCTCATGCTTCAGAAAAGGAGGCCTGGTCTAGCAAGACCTGATTTTGTCCTCAAGTGGATGGAACTGGTAAATGAAAAGCTGAAAGGAGCAAGGGGCTCCCCCCTCCCCCCAAAAAAAACCCAAGAGACCCCTGAGGACCAGATCCTCAACTGACCTCAAGAAAACAAAAACCTTGGTTAATCTGGGCTGTGTGGCCTTAAGCATCCAAAAGGAAAGTAAAACCAGAAATAATCAGTAAGACCAGAGAAACTGTACTGCAGATATAAAATTTGAGATCTTAGTAAAAAGACAAAGGCCTGTCTTCAATTCTTACTGGCAAGCGCATCTACTCTGTGGCTGCCACTGCTTTTGCCACTCCTCAAAGACATGAGACACAGCTTTATAACCTTCCCATATGGACCAAAGACTCATGTCTCTCCAAGATCCTCCAAATCTTCAATGCTAGACGGGGACTACTGAGATACCCAGGTTGTGGACTAAGCAGCTAAGGGGTTTTCAGCCCTGTCAGAGTATAGACTGCCATTGTTGGACTACCCAGGCTGTATCATGGAGGCCAGTATAGGGGGATCAAGACAGGACACATGCTTACTGGACTTCATTTGGGGGACCATGGGAGGGAAAGACCCCAGTGTGGGGCACAAGGGCAGGATTGATGGTTGTTTGGGCTTGCCAAGGAGGAATCTTCAAGCACTTCCTTAAGGAAAACATGACATCTTTTAGGAAAAAAAAAAAATTCCTCCAATTCAGATGATATGTGCATGTATGTATGTGTGTATGTATATATTTATGTATGTGTATTTGTGTATATGTATATATATATATGTATATTAAAGCTATACAAGTTGGAGTGAACAACAACAACTACAAAAGAACTGGAAAAAAATGACTGAAACTCAAAACAATAAGCCTCTGCTTTGAAAACAAACTGGAAAGACCCAGAGAAAGATGCAAGACATGTATGGCAGAGTGCATGAACNGGGGCTGGAGAGATGGCCTAGCGGTTAAGAGCACCGACCGCTCTTACAGAGGACCCGGGTTCCATCCCCAGCACCCACATGGCGGCTGAGAACCGTCTGAAGCTCCAATTCCAGGAGAACTCCAGTTCCAGGGGAATCCGAGACCCTCTTCTGACCTCCGCGGCGTTGCACCACACGGGTGCACAGACTTGCATGCAGACAGTACATTCATACACATACAGAAATAAATAAAATTAAAAAAATAAATAAATAAATAAATAAAAATAAAATAAAATACAAAGATAAAAATGTAATGCAACCATGCTCATTCTTTCACATGTTGTATGTCACCTTACAATGTCACACTACAATGGAAGAGAAATGTAACAGAGACCCCAAAGCTTAACTACGTGTTAGCTGGACCTTTATACAAATAGGCCCATGACCCCAATAAAATTATTATATTACATGCAGAACTACTGCCTTGAACAGTTTTCCTGCGGACTTCCTGAAATGTCTTAGGACTCAGATTTTTTGCTTTGCTATATTATACCGCATGCCATACAAAGAAATCTAGGCCTTTATGGCATCAGACCCTCTAAATCCTGAATAACAAAATGTAAAGGCACATGAACACACACATGTACAAATGGCCCTATCTGAATCCTATCTGGCTTAGAAATATTAGCTTTAGTTAAAACTGTCTGCAAAGTCCATACTGGAATCTTTGCTGTCTTTCTGAATAGAAATCTTTTCCAGGAACTAATGCCCCGAATGGTTGGAATTCCCCTTAAAAAAAAAAAAAAACAGTAAATAATAATACTGGAAACCAAGAGACAGAAAAATTAATATCCTTAAATTTTCATTTTCATGTCTGCCAACCAAAGCTGTACAGAATAAAGAGTTCTCATCACAACATACACCATCTTTGCACTTACAGCCACACCATAAGCATGAATATTTAATTTACCACAGTATTTATTTTTGTAAAGTTGTAATTCTTATAGTTGGCATATTCAGAAAATAAAATACAAACCGCCTTAAAAGCAAGCACTATCATTACCAGCTTGCCCTAAGGCACGGGCAAAAGCACTGCATCTCCACACAGACACTATAGGCTAAAGAATCTCACCTACCAGTGACTACTACTCCCAGTGACTACTACTCCTGTTTACCCTGTGTAAAAAGGAGAAAACTGTAGCTGGGTGTGGTGGCACACGCCTTTAATCCTAGCACTTGGGAGGCAAAGACAGGTGGATCTTTGTGAGTTCAAGGCCAGCCTGGTCTACAGAGTGAGTTCCAGGACAGCTGGGGGTACAGGGAGACTGTCTCGAAAAGACCAAAAAAAAAAGGAAAAAACTGATTCTCAGAAGGGCTTCCTCCCTGTGACAGTGTCACATATCCCATTTTTTAGTTTAGTGTTGAAGTTAAAAAGAACTTCAGTTTTCTTCCTTGCCTTTGATCTTAAAAATCTCAATCATATTAAAGCCGGAGGTATAGTCTAAGCAGCCAAGGAAATCAAGTGTCTTCTGGACCAACCCAACTTCACCCATCACAGCCTTCACACAGAGAGGCCTTGAGGCTATCTACATGCAAATCTAGGAGAGAAAGATCAACCTACTTGTGGCTGGCTTCAAACACACACACACACACACACACACACACACACACACACACACACACACACACACACACACACACACACACACACACACACAGCAAAACCTTTTTAATTAATGAAAAGTTGGTTCCATAAACATATGCTTAGTTCTAGGAGAGTAAGATGGATGTACAAGAAAAGAGCATCATAGCGTAATCTTCTTACTCAGCGTTTAAGTCTTCTTCTTAAAAACATGCACCTTTTTTTTTTTTTTGAGACAGGGTCTCCCTGTAGCCCCAGCTGGCCTGGAACTAGCCCTGTAGACCGGGCTGGCCTTGAACTCACAGAGATCCACCTGCTTCTGCCTCCGAGTGCTGGGGTTAAAGGTGTGTACCACCACACCAGGCTTAAAGACAGTTCTTAGCCACTATGTGGGCGTTCAGAATCGAACCCAGGTCCTCTGCAAGAGCAGTTGCTCTTAACCACTGAGCCATCTCTCCAGCCCAAAACATCCACATTTTAAGACAGACAGGGAGGTAAGTAAAACATTAAAAGTGATTAAAACATTACAATTAGAAGAAGTAAGGTCAAGAACTACATATGAATTTGGGCAGGTGGAACTTAGAAACAAAGAATCAATAAATGTTACATACAAAACAAATACCTCAAAACATGTTATAATTACAAATAGGAAATTTGAACACAGCCTCTTGTCAAATAAGAGAACACAATAAATAGGGGACATTTCCCCTAGAGAGGTAAAAAGGACAGTTCTATAAAAATAATGGGTGATACTACAAGCCAAAACTACCAGCCAACATGTAACAAATAATCAGAGGAGTGTATGTCACTACCTGATTGAATTCTGGTTCACAGAACACTCTATACAAGCATTCCGGAGACACCTGAAGCATTCAGTGATTAACTGCAGACTGGAAGCCAGATGTTCTACTTGGGAAGGATCCCTGCAGGCCAGCTCAACCGCATGAGTAGATTTCTTTAAGATGTCCAGGACTCTCTGAAAGATCGTTCTGGGTGCTGTTTCCCTGAAAGAAGATAAGCTTGTTATAAACCAAGAGGAGAAAAAGTCTAATTCCCAAGTGTCCTATCTCTAAAACTGTTTTATCTACTCTGGTGACAGGGAAACTGGACTTGTCTATTCCAACTCCTTCACTACGAAATAGGTTGTATGGATTGTGTGCAACACTCCTATTAGCCCTTTACTTATTCTCTTACTATGCCTTTGAAATAACCTTGAGATCAACACTGTCCTCTCCATTTTACAGACAAGGCAGACAGGTGGAGTGGCTTGCCCAAATCACTCAGCCAATGAATGTCAAAGCCACATTCCAACTAAAGTACTCTGATACCAGTACTTGCATTCCCACAATAACCCAAATCTAGTTTAGGTGTTCTTGCTTATGGATCTGCCATCACCCAATATGTACCCAATGTTCATTTATGAAAAACAATTTTTTTTTTTGTCTTTTCAAGACAGGGTCTCCCTGTAGCCCCAGCTGTCCTGGAATTCACTCTGTAGACCAGGCTGGCCTTGAACTCACAAAGATCCGCCTGCCTCTGCCTCCCAAGTGCTAGGATTAAAGGCGTACGCCACCACGCCCATTCTTGAAGGACTACATAGAGAACAAGTATGCATCTCACACTAGGTACAGTAAAACCAGTAATTGCTCCAAACTTCTACATATTCAACTATACACGAGGAGTAAAAAGGGAAGCTAAAGAGAGTATGAAGTGTGCCAGCTCTCCTCCAAGAATTAATGCCAGGCAAAAACCTGATTCTGTGGCTGCTCTCCCAGGCACCTCAGTCTTTGCATGCCTCTTCTGCCAAAAGAGCTCTGGAGATAAGAATTTTGTGTATGTGCAATCTGGCACCTAATAATGCAAGCCCATTTCCTCATCCCGTAACTCCCCTAAAGAAACAAGCAAACTGTTCTTAATCATGGAGAAAAACTGTCATGCTAGACATTTAAAACTTTAACAGACAATCCTGACCATATGAGTGTTCTCTGTTCTTACTGTGAAATCATAGGACCCTCCATTTCAACCCTGACCATAAATCCCAAATTGGCAATGATACTGTGCTGCCTGAGTATCATAGAAGAACATGCACATATGTCCCCTTCCCTTCCAGGGCCAGGGGATTATTTACTTCTATGAGCTTCAGCAGCACAGCTTCTTGTCCACCAGTGATGTGGTCTTTATAGAGACATAAAAAAGATCACAAGTAGGAGCTGGAGAGATGGCTCAGTGGTTGGGAGTACCAACTCCTCTTGCAGAGGACCAGGGTTCGATTCCCAGCACCCATATGGAGGCTAAGGACTGCCTTAACTCCAATTCCAGGGGAATTCAGCACCCTCTTCTGACCTCTGCAGCATTGCACGACACAGGTGCACCTACTTACATGCAGACAATACACTCATACACATAAAATTAAAAAATAAAAAATAAAAAATAGGGACTGGAGAGATGGCCTAGCGGTTGAGTGCCGACTGCTCTTGCAGAGGACCGGGGTTCGATCCCCAGCACCCAAATGGCAGCTGAGAGCTGTCTTTGACTCCAGTTCCAGGGGAATCCGACGCCCTCTTCTGACCTCTGCTGCATTGTGACATAGGTGCACAAATCTACATTCAGACAGTACATTCATACGCATACAAAAAATAAAATTAAAAAAATAAAAATAAAAAAATTTAAAAGTTTAAAAAAAAAATCACAAGTCATATGATTTCCTCCAGCTAAACTTTGATACACCAGATGTATGGCTCATGTTTCACAAGGGTATGAATCCCATTTTCTCTTATCTGGCTTTTCTCGTCTCACTTATTTTTTCCTCAGGTAAGCAAGAGGTCAAACTCAGGGACTAGCATATGCAAGGCAAGCACTCTGCCAATTGAATTAGCCCTCTTCCCTTATCTTTTATTTTTTTTAATTATATTTATTTTCGGAGCCTATCATATGTTTCAGTAAAGAGGCAGAGTACCAATTAATCAATTAAATACTGGGAAACACATATAACATTATCTGCCTGTGTCTCCCCAGCCAGCACTGTCTCTAGGTATAGATGTTCTTTCTCACAACAGTACCATGAAAAAAGGATTCACTGACACTCCCACAATAGCAAGAATAATCACAATTTCTCTGACAATATACCTATTTATTTCTACATGCTCCATGCATAGTTTTGATGACATTATTTGGTCTTAAAAATAGATGGCTGAGGTAGCTCAGTAGTATAGCACTTGACTTGACTAGTATACACAAGGTTCTAAGATCAATCTTTAGTAGCTCAAAAATAACAGACTAAATAAAAATAAACAGCTCTGGGGCTGGAGAGATGGCCTAGTGGTTAAGAGCGCCAACTGCTCTTGCAGAGGACCCAGGTTTGATCCCCAGCACCCACATGGCAGCTGAGAACCGTTTTTAACTCCAGTTCCAGGGGAATCCGACACCCTCTTCTGACCTCCGCGGCATTGCATGACACGGGTTGCACAAGCCTACATGCAGACAGTACATTCAACACCTACAAGATAAATAAAATTTAAAAAAATATTTAAAAAATAAATAAACAAACAGCTCTGCCACTTGAAAAATCCACACTAATGCCTCTTTGTTCTCCTCAGATGACTGGGAGAAATGTGAATGTACACCTAGGATGGAGCTTGTCACAATTCTTTCTGCTGGTCCTTTGTGCTCTGCCTCTCATACAGATGCTAGAGTACCACTAGCAAAAGTCTTCCCTAGAAAACAGCTCTTCCTTGGTATCTTATCATCTGTTTTACTCAAAATTGACATCTGGAACAACAAGCTTTGGAAGGAAATTACAGCAGCAAACTAAAGATAGAAACATTATTCTTGGGAAAACTGGTATCAGACCACAGAACAGTTAAGTTCATGAGCTAGCCTACAAATATTCTAATTCCCAATGTTACATGCTAATTTTTCCTGGGTGCATTGGGCCTTTGTTGTACTTTTGATAATAACAACAACAACAAAATGGAACCAAACTTAAAAGCCTCTGGCAGTCCAAATAACTAATAGCTTCTATACAACAGTTCATATAACATTTATCAGACACATACTAATTTATATTTGCAGAACAAATAAAAAATAACTTAGGGCTGGGCATGGTGACACATGCCTTTAATCCCAGCACTCGGGAGGCAGAGGCAAGTAGATCTCTGTAAGTTCAAGGCCAGCCTGGTCTACATAGTGAGTTCCAGGCCAGCTGGGGCTACAGGGAAACCCTATCTCAAAAAGATTAAAAAAAAAAAAAAAAAAAAAAGAACTTGGTTGAGTGATGATAGTCATCTGATCTCCTCAGGTTCTACACCCATGAGTTCCTAAAAGGACTACCCACTTCCAACCTTCTAACCCTCTGCTCAACCATGCTCCTACATCAGAATGCCCTTGTCACATTATGCCCACACAATTCTTTGCCTGTGAGAACTTGGTGTCCCATTCTGTTTTTAAGGCACATGTTCTACCACTGGGCCATGACCTCCAGCCTACTGTGACTCAACTTTTTCCGGAAATCTGAAGACCACACACCTGGTAAAACTCATCCACTACTCTCACCTCTATGCCCTGAAACTGTACCCTTTCCCCAATTGAACTCCATCCCCCTGAAACTAGACACTAGCTTACTTTTTTCTGTATCTCTAGGGGCCAATTGGTAATAACAGAATTTTCTAGGTTCTAACTTGCACAACAAGGAGGTCTAACACAAAGTGCCTATGCCTGTAACTTTTTATCCAGGGAGGCCAGCGCATTTTGAGACAGTACCTTAAAGAACATTAAGCTTAATTCTTTTCTTCCCATTAAGAGATCAACCTAGCATAACTGCAGAAACTTGAAAATGTTTACCTTGTAAGGTGTATATATAATGCAGATGACTTATGACTCCTATTTAGGATATGTAATTTCTCCTTCCCTATTAAGTACTACAACAGATAAATTTGTAATGAGAATCTAGAACCCAATTAATTGTATTGTAAAAGTGAGAAAGAACCCATTCTCTCAGAGTTATATGAGTTATCAATTCTATTCAGCCTATTTTTACACAATCTAATAATACATGAACATTTATTAGATAAAGACACTTCTAGAAAGCAACAGTGACTGCTATGAAAGCACTGAACTCTTCCCACTTCTTTACCTTCTCCACACCTTGAAAGAAAACTACTGGGCATTACAGTTTACAAAGCCTGTGTCCACAATCAAGAAAATGCAATGCATCTAAATATGTAATGATTAACAGCAATGAAACAGCTGGTAAAGACCAGTCAGTCATTCCCATATTACAAACATTATCAATAATAATTGCTGTCATTTCTGCTTTAACCAAAGTAGCAAAAAATATTCACAAAGGCTTTAAAAAGCTTAGCTACTTCATTCACAGAAGGCAGAAAGTGCTTATGAGGACAATTAAAATTCAACCGTTAGACATTCCTATTAGAGAGGAATGCATACCCTGAAGACAACATATAAATGAAAAGTTACATTACAGGACAAAAAAAAAAATTCCTTTGAGTTACACAAAAGGTAGAATTTCATTTCCTTCAAGTTTCAACAGATCTGTTAGTTTAATCTTGGCAAGTCCTGTTTGAGTAAAATTAAAGAAAACTACCTGTGATTATATGTCACAGGTTAGACAAGTCTAATATACAATATATACATGCATTTTACAGTTAATTTATCAGGTGGACCTAAGACTCGCACTCGTTAAAAAATATTTATTCTAATACCTTCCACTGGATTACAAGCTGGTCTATGTGATTTAGAGTAGTTTAACCAACACTGCTGAAAAAAATAATTAAAATAGGCACAAATATACAGATTTAAAAATTTTTTTTCTATGTATAAGTGTTTTATACCTGCATATATGTGAGTGCACCCGTGCATGCAGTGACCTCAGAGGACAGAAGAGGGCCTTTTGTGACTGCAGTTACAGATAACTTAGCTGCCATGAGGGTGCTGGGATTCAAACCCGAGTCCTCTGAAACAACAGCTAATGCCCGTAACCACTGAGCCATCTCTCCAGCCCTAATTTAAAGATTTTTTTTTAAATCACTGATTGTTAAATAAAACCATAAACCGTGCTCACTGGTTTGACCTGGTTGATCAAAAACAGAAATAAGGGGCTGGAGAGATGGCCTAGCGATTAAGAGCGCCGACCGCTCTTGCAGAGGACCCGGGTTCGATCCCCAGCACCCACATGGCGGCTGAGAACCATCTGAAACTCCAATTCCAGGAGAACTCCAGCTCCAGGGGAATCCGACACCCACTTCTGACCTCCGCGGCATTGCACGACACGGGTGCACAGACTTGCATGCAGACAGTACATTCGTACACATACAGAAATAAATAAAAATTAATAAAAAAAAAAAAATAAATAAATAAAAAATGCTTTACCATCTGGTACAAATAGCATGGGGCAAAAATCTGAAATCCATCTTCATAGAATTCAAGTCTCTCCTTTGTACTCTGCCCCTCTTCTGTCACATCCAGGCCAGGCAGTCCCTCCCCGCCTAACCAATCTATTTTGCTGGGTCACAATTTTTTTTTTGTGTTAAGAGCATCACAGCAAATATTTAAGGCTCTGACAGCCAGAAACTCTGTATTACAACTTTTGACCCTGCCCTTTATCATAAAAGCAGCCTTAAGTGATACTTAAACTAATGAACACGGCTAGGTTCTAGTAAAATGCTACTATGCTGGGGTTGGAGAGACAGCTCAATGGTTAAGAGCATGCACTACTCTTGCAGAGGACCCAGGTTCAATCTCCAGCACCCACATGGCGGCTAAGAACTGTCTGTAACTCCAATTTCTGGAGAACTCCAGTTCCAGGGGAATCCAACACCCTCTTCTGACCTCCGTGGCATTGCACGACATGGGTGCACAAACCTACATGCAGACAGTACATTCAACACATAAAAATAACATTTAAAAAAAATGGTTCTGGGGGCTGGAGAGATGGCCTAGCGGTTAAGAGCGCCGACCGCTCTTACAGAGGACCCGGGTTCGATCCCCAGCACCCACATGGCGGCCGAAAACCGTCTGAAAGTTCCAGGAGAACTCCAGTTCCAGGGGAATCCGAGACCCTCTTCTGACCTCCGCGGCATTGCATGACACGGGTGCACAAACCTGCATGCAGACAGTACATTCATACACATACAGAAATAAATTAAAAAAAAAAAAAAATGGTTCTTTGAGTATATCTCACCAAGTGGGTGATCGGGGCTTACCTTGGATATGGGGGACTCCAGCTACACTACAGCAGAGGCAGTATGACCTTCCAGCCCACAGGTCCAGGAGGGCCTGGGGCCCTTAGGATGCAGGCCTGGAGGGTTCGGCCCACTTGGGTTGCGTGGCTTAGTCCATTGTTGGAACTGTTTGCTGGGTGGGTGAGGGGTGTTGGTCTATACAGTGTTAGGATAGGGCTAAGATTTTGGAGCCTACTGTAGCCACACCTGTACATCAATTAAGAGGTTAACAAGAACACCTGAAGACTATAACCAAAATCAGTGTCAGCTCAGTAAACACCTAAGCTTCACATTACAACCACTTCTAACTGAAGCTACCCAAATGTTTAAAGCTCAACGAAAGAAAAATAATACAAAAGACTCAGGTCACTCTCCACCAAATACTAATACTCCTACTATTCAAGTACCCTCTAGTGAAGACCCCTTGGATATAACTCGGGATTCAGATCTCAAAAGAACAATTATGCATATGATTAGAGAAATTAAGGAGTTGAGAGAATTTAAGGAGCTTATAAACAAGGAAGTCAGAGACCTAAAAGAAGACAGGGATAAGTTGAAAAGATGACAATGATAAATTACAGAATGAAATTACAAAAGATATAGAAACACTGAAGAAATTCAAGTTGAAATGAAAAAAGAAATGCAACATTCCACAAGTATTTTACAAAGGAAAACCTATCAGAATCACAGCTGACTTCTCAATGTAGATGATGAAAGCCAGAAGAGCTTGGTCTAAAATGTTCCCAGTTCTAAAAGACTATAGATGCTAACCCAGAGTACTTTATCCAGCAAAAATGTCTATTATAATTGAAGGAGAGGCAGAATGCATGATCTCGGTTGGGGTGGGGGTGGGGGGGGGAGGGAAAGGGAAATATGCCTGAACTGAATTGGAAAAGGATGTATGAAATGCACAAAGAATCAATAAAAACATGTTGAAAATAAAAAATAAATAAAAAAAAATGAAGGAGAAAAGGAAAACCTTCCATGATATAAATAAGTTGAAAGAATCCTCTCCAAACTCCAGTTCCAGGGGAATCCGACGCCCTCTTCTACCTCCACGTCGCATTGGCACGACACGGGTGCACAGACCTCAGTGCAGACAGTACATTCATACACATAGAAAAATAAATTAAAAAAATTTTTTAGTAAAACAAAAAAAAAAAGAATTCCTCTCCAATAAGCCATCCCTGCAGAAAATACAGCAATACAAAGAGCAGAGGGCAGGGATGACTATGACCAATCAACACCAGAAAACAAATGATACTATCACTACAGAAATAAAAACCTAGGGTAAGGGGGATGGAGAGATGGCCTAGCGGTTAAGAGTGCCGACCGCTCTTGCAGAGGACCCGGGTTTGATCCCCAGCACCCACATGGTGGCTGAGAACCGTCTGTAACTCCAACTCCAGGAGAACTCCAGTTCCACGGGAATCCAACGCCCTCTTCTGAACTCCGCAGCATTGCACGACACGGGTGCACAGACCTACATGCAGACAGTACATTCATACACATAAATTAAAAAAAAAAAAATTAAAAAACCTAGGGCAAGAAGTAAAATGGGGGCTGGAGAGATGGACTAGCGGTTAAGAGCACCGACTGCTCTTGCAGAAGACCCGGGCTCGATCCCCAGCACCCACATGGCAGCTGAGAACCATCTTTAACTCCAGTTCCAGGGGAATCCTACACCCTCTTCTGAACTCCGCGGCATTGCACGACCCTGCATGCAGACAGTACATTCATACACATACAAAAATAAATAAATTAAAATTCTTTTAAAAAGAGAGACACAGACTAGTAGAATGGATTAAAAAACAAACCCGAGCCCCTCCCATCAAGAGGACCTCTGGGAAGAGGCTGAGAACAATATGGAGGATGGCAAGGAGCTGGAGAAGAAAAGGAGAATAGAGGAGCTGCAGGCTGAGAAAATAGCTGTTGATGGTGGGTATGGGGACACTGGAGACTGGGAAGTTGGCTGGAACCATGTAAAGAAGTTCTGCTTGCAAATTGGTTTTACATGAAGGATGCTTGTACTCATAAATTATCACTTATTGTTAAAAAAATGAAAACCAAAAACAGAGAAAGATGCAGGAAAGTTACGGCAGAATGCATGATCTGGGATGGGCTGGGGTGGGGTGGGGGGAAGGGAAAGGGATATATGCCTGAACTGAATTGGAAAATGATGTATGAAATACACAAAGCATCAATAAAAAATGAAAATTAAAAAAAAAAGAAATAGCTTGTTTGAGGTGTTTTCACCCCTAAGTCATCACACAGTAAACCAGTCTCTAAAAGAGAAAAATATGAAATGAAGTGTTCTCCTTGATATGTCATAAAAATACTTGGAAGGTAGCTTTGTATTGATTGACATAGCATCAGAGTTTAATGTATTATTGATGTCGTTTATATGTGATGTCTTTTCAATTAGTTCACATTCAACTTGGATAAAGAAAAATAAAAGTTTACAGCATGTTCACTAAAAAAAAAAATGCTTTGAAATGACAATACTATACAACCAAATAAACCCATAAACATATACAGTTGTGTTATATTATGTTACATTATATTATATTATTGAATTTTGTTGAGACTTTTCTTCACTATAAAGGAAAAACTTTTGTTTTATTCCTTAGATTTGTAATAGGAGATAGCAAATTTTCTAATATTAAATAAATCAGCTCTGAATATCTGAGGTAATTCCCATTTGAAAAAAAAAAAAAAAAAAAAGAAGTTCCTCGAGCGATCTGGACCCCTTCACACACCGATTTAGAACCAAGCATTGAATCTCTCCAGTTTTTGTTAGATACATGTAAAGTTTTAGTCGTTGGAGCTGGTGGCTTAGAATGTGAGCTCCTGAAAAATCTGGCATTGTCTGGTTTTAGACAGATTCATGTTATAGACATGGACACTACAGATGTTTCCAATCTAAATAGGCACTTTTTAATTTAGGATGAAAGATGTGGGAAGACCTAAGGCGGAAGTTGCTGTGGAGTTCCTGAACGAAAGAGTTCCCAACTACAATGTAATTCCACATTTCAACAAGATTCAAGATTTTAACAAGACTTTCTCCGACAATTTCATATTATTGTATGTGGACTGGACTCTAACATAGCCAGAAGATGGATAAATGGAATGTTGATATATCTGCTGAATTATGAAGATGGAGTGATAGATCCAAGCTCCATCACCCCTTTGGCAGATGGGGGCACAGAAGGCTTTAAAGGAAACGCTGGGGTGATTTTGCCTGGGATGACTACTTGTATGGAGCTTTATCCACCCCAGGTCAACTTCCCTCTGTGCACCATTGTGTCTATGCCAGGCTACCAGAACATTGTATTGAGTATGTAAGGATGTTGCAGTGGCCTAAAGACCTGCCTTTTGGAGGTGGTCTACTGATGGAGATGATCCTGAACATATTCAGTGGGTTTTTCAAAAATCTGTAGAGAGAGCCTCAAAATATTAGAGGTGTTACACACAGACTCACTCAAGGGGTAATGAAGCGAATCATCCCTGCAGTGACCTCCACAAAGCAGTCATTGCGGCTGTGTGTGCCACTGAAGTTTTTAAAATAGCTGGTGGTGGCGCACGCCTTTAATCCTAGCACTTGGGAGGCAGAGGCAGGCGGATCTTTGTGAGTTCAAGGCCAGCCTGGTCTACATAGGGAGTTCCAGGTCAGCTAGGGCTACAGGGAGACCCTGTCTCAAAAAGACCAATAAATAAATAAATAAATAAATAAATAAATAAATAAATAAATAAATACTTGGTATTCAACGATGTAGATGGACTGTACACATATACATTTGAAGCAGAGAGAAAGGAAGACTGCCCAGCATGTAGTCAGCTTCCTCAAAATATTCAATTTTCTCTATCAGCTAAGCTACAGGAGGTTTTGGATTAGCTAACAAATAGTGCATCACTGCAAATGAGGTCTCCAGCCATCACAGCCACACTAGAAGGGGAAAACAGGACACTTTATTTACAGACAGTAACCACTATTGAAGAATGAACAAGGCCAAATCTTTCCAAGACATTGAAAGAATCAGGACTCGTTGATGGACAAGAACTAGCCATTGCTTATGTCACCACACCACAGACTATACTATTCAAGCTTCGTTTTACTTCTTTTTTTTTTTCTTCTTTTTTATTTTTGGTCTTTTTGAGACAGGGTCTCCCTGTAGCCCCAGCTGTCCTGGAACTCACTCTGTAGGCCAGGCTGGCCTTGAACTCACAGAGATCCACCTGCCTCTGCCTCTGCCTCCCGAGTGCTAGGATTAAAGGCGTGCGCCACCACACCCGGCCTTTTTTTTTTTTTTTCAAGAAGGCCAGAGGTGAAGCTTGAGCTCCACTCACTCTTTTTTTAATTTTTATTTATTTTTTTATGTGTATGAGTGTACTGTCTGCATGTAGGTTGTTGCACCTGTGTCATGCAATGCCGCGGAGGTCAGAAGAGGGTGTAGGAGTCCCCTGGAACTGGAGTTAAAGACAGTTCTCAGCCGCCATGTGGGTGCTGGGGATTGAACCCGGGTCCTCTGCAAAAGCAGTCGGCACTCTTAACCGCTAGGCCATCTCTCCAGCCCCTATTTTTCTTTTTTTTTTTTTACCGTTTGAGCTGTGCAGGTTCACCCTGTATACAAGATCAGCCCAGATGATACCAATAGACTAAGGCCACGTAACCTGGGCTGGGAAGAGGGAAAAATAGAGAGACTTTCTATAATAGAAGGACTTTCTGGTCTTGAGAAGAGAAGCTTGGAAAAAGAGAAGCTTGGAAGAAAAAGATGTGGCCTGATAATAAACCGCTTTGAGAAGAACCAGCGAGAGGTGTTTTGTTTCTGCGGTTTCATACAAATGTTTCTGTGGGGAGACAAGTGCTCCCTACAATATACTTTATGAATGCTAATAAACTTTGCTGAAAGGTGGAGAAGGGGGGCAGAGGGGATTCCCCAAAAGGAAATTTAATTGATGTCATTTTAGCATTAGTGTTGCTACGAAATGGGAAATATTTTCATGTGTTATTTGCAATGCTAGAGAGGCCGATGTGCACAAATTTAAACCAAGGACTGCGCTGTTTAAAAACACCTCTATGTTTATTAAAAACAGTTATCACCATGCTTTGCATATTATTAATTAAAATTATACCTTGTCTACTTGTTTCACTGACAAAAAAAAAAAGAAACCCATCTTTTTTGTTGTCGTGTCGTTGCCTCCAAGACAAACAGCTATGAAAGACCTAACCATACAAAAATGACAGGTATAAGCACTCAGAAAAAAAAAAATAAAAAAAATGTTTCTTTGGGTCTGGAGAGGTAGCCTAGCGGGTAAGAGCACCGACGCTCTTGCAGAGGGACCTGGGTCGATCCCCAGCACCCACATTGCGCTAAGAACTGTCTGTAACTTCCAATCCAGCGAGAACTCCAGTTCCAGTGGAATCGAGACCCTCTTCTGACCTCCCGCGGCATTGCACAAACGGGTGCACAGACCTGCAAAAAAAAAAAAAAAAAAAAAAAGATAAAAAAAAAATAAAGAAAAACTATGCCAGCATGGTGGACATGGACTTAATCCCCAGCACTCATGAGGGCAGAATGCAGGCAGATCTCTGTGAGTCAAGGCCAGCCCTGTCTCTATAGTGAGACCCTGTCTCAAAAAACCAAAA
>VZQC01014537.1:1684099-1701610 GCA_009823505.1 Rhizomys pruinosus
AAAAAAAAAAACCTAGGAAGATCTTGCTGGCCATGGTAGTACATATCTTTAATCCCAGCATGTGTGAGGCAGAAGCAGGCCAATCTCTGTGAGATCAAGGAGAGCTTGAAGCTCTAAACCAACTGGGACTACAGGGGAGACCCCGCCTCAAAAAAAAAGGGATGGAAGGGGAAAAGGGAAAAGGGATTGGAAAAAACTAAGGAGATCTCAAATAAACCATCTAATGATACACCTCAAGGCCCTAGAAAAAACAAGCAGCCAATCCCAAAACAGCAAGAAGAGTAGGAAAGAATTTAATGAAATAGAGACTAAAAGAACATAAAAAAAAAAAAAAATCAAGCAAATAGTTCTTTTAAAAAAGTTAACAAAATTAGAGACAAAAAGGGCATTCCTATAGCAGACAGTAATGAAACCCAAAGCATCATTAGAGGATAGTCTGAACATATACTCCAAAAACTGGAAAATCTTGGAGAAATGGGTGACTGTCTAAATGCATATGACCTACCAAAATTAAAGCCAGAAGATATAAGTAACTTAAACCCATTAAAAGCAATGAGGTTGAAGCTTTAATCAAGTCTCCCCACAAAGAAAAGCCCAGGGCCAGATGGATTCTCTAGTAAATTCTATCAAACTTTCAAGGAAGAGCTAATATAATCCTTCTCTATTTGTTCAACAGAAAGAAAAGAAATACTACCTACTTCATCCTACGAAACAACTATTATCCTAGTACCAAAACCAAGTAAAGATGAACACAAGATGGAAAAAAATTCTCAACAAAAGATTTGCAAATCAAACTCAGGGACACATTAAGAAGATCATATATACATCATGACCAAGCAGGTTTGATCCTAGAGATGCAAGACTGGTTCAACATATGTAAATCAATAAATGTGGCATCATATAAACAAACTTAAGAACAGAAACCACATAATCATTTCTATTAATGCTGAAAGACTTTTTTTTATTTTATTTATTTTTGTATGTGTATGAATGTACTGTCTGCATGTAGGTTTGTGCACCCGTGTCGTGCAATGCCACGGAGGTCAGAAGAGGGTCTCGGATTCCCCTGGAACTAGAGTTCTCCTGGAATTGGAGTTACAGACGGTTCTCAGCCACCATGTGGGTGCTGGGGATCGAACCCGGGTCCTCTGCAAGAGCAGTCAGTGCTCTTAACCGCTAGGCTATCTCTCCAGCCCCCTGAAAAGACATTTTTTTTTATTAATTTTATTTATTTATTGTATGTGTATGAATGTACTGTCTGCATGCAAGTCTGTGCACCCGTGTCGTGCAACGCCGCGGAGGTCAGAAGAGGGTATCGGATTCCAGGAGAACTCCAGTTCCAGGAGTTGGAGTTCTCCTGGAATTGGAGTTTTAGACGGTTCTCGGCCGCCATGTGGGTGCTGGGGATCGAACCCGGGTCCTCTGCAAGAGCGGTCGGCTCTCTTAACCGCTAGGCCATCTCTCCAGCCCCTGAAAAGACATTTTTAAAAGTTCAGTATGCCTTCATGATAAGAGTCCTTGGTGGACTGGAAAGATGGCTCATCGGTTAAGAGCACTAGCTGTTCTTCCAGGAGACCTAAGTTGGAATCCCAGCACCCACACGGTGGCTGACAACCATCCATAAACTCCAGTTCCAGGAGATCTAATGCCTTCTAACCTCTGCAGGTATTGCATGACATAGGTGCACCTACCTACATGCACACAATACACTCATATACATAAAATAAAAATAAATATTTTTTATAAGTTCTGAAAATATTTAGAACAGATGGAATATACCTCAAAATAATAAAGGTGGGGATGGAGACATGGCTCAACAGTTAAGGGCACTGGCTGTTCTTGCAGAGTACCCAGGTTCAAGTCCCAAAACCCACATGGTGGCTAACCATCTATAACTCCAATTCCAGGAGACCCAGTACCCTCCTCACCTCACCTGCATTACATGGCAGAGATACACTTACATATAGGCAGATACAACACTCATACACATAAAATTAAAAAATAATAAAGATTAAAAAATAATAAAGGCTATACACAACAACCCTATAGCTGACATTATACTGAACAGGAACAAACTGAGAGCATTTCTAAACTCAGGAAAGACACAAGAATGTGGAGAAAGAGGAACCCTTTTTCACTGCTGGTAGAGTGCAAATTAATACAGCCACTACAGAAATCAGTTTGGAGGTTCCTCAAAAAGTTAAAAATAGAACTACCATATGATCCAATTATACCACTCCTAGACACATACCTGAAAAACTTCATATCCTACCACAGAGATACTTGCACATCCATGTTTACTGCTGCTCTATTCATAGTATCAAGGAAATGGAACCAACCTAGATGGATAATGAAAATATGGTACATAGACATAATTTAATACTCTTCAGCTATAAAGAAAAATGAAATCAAATTTGCAAGAAAAATTGATTGACTTAGAAAGTATACTATGAAGCAAGGTGACCCAAACTCAGAAAGAAAACCACATTTCCCTCATATGGAGCTCCTCGTATGTAAGTACACATCTGTAAACAGGTGTAAGTGTGGGTAAAAAGGAGGCCGAGAGAGGGTACTATTAGGTAATGAAGAAGGGTGGAGTGTTGGCAAAAGGGACAAACGCGGCAGTACAGATCTTTAATCCCAGCATCCCGAAGGCAAAACCAGAGGAAATCTCTGAGTCTGAGGCCAGTCTGATCTACAACGCAAGTTCCAGGACAAAAAAGGATAAGTCATGAAAGAGGGTAAAACACTCAATTTTTTTCAGGTTTCAAGTTCATCCTATGAGGATTATTTGAATTCAACTAGCAAGAACCATTTTTGTATTCCAAAAGAATCTAACGTGTTATTCCTTTGAGACAGTGATTTTGAAAATTGGGCCCTTTAATTCCATTGACCATTAATGCAGCAGGAATTAGACATGACTAGTTAATGAGTACATTTGCCATGCTGACCTATTCAGAAAAAGTGATTTTATTTTTTATTTTGTTTTATTTATTTTTTATGTGTATGAATGTACTGTCTGCATGTAGGTCTGTGCACCCATGTCATGCAATGCCGAAGAGGTCAGAAGAGGGTGTCGGATTCCCCTGGAACTGGAGTTAAAGATGGTTCTCAGCCGCCATGTGGGTGCTGGGGATTGAACCGGGTCCTCTGCAAGAGCAGTCGGTGCTCTTAACCACTAGGTCATATCTCCAGCCCCAGAAAAAGTGATCTTTTAAAAAAATAAAAACAGGAGTCAGATATATGCAGGGGATAAAAGTCTGACACCACAATGACAATCAAGGAAAACATCCATTCCACTTCCAGCTACAAAGTGTAATGAGCATTAAGACAGAAAACACCTCCTACTTTTAAGAGTATCTAGGAAACGCATGTCCTCAGAACTGAGTACCATTTCCAGAAAAATATTTACTGAACTGTTATTCTGAATGGCACTGGATCCCAGGTAAACTTGGGAAGAACTGTATCTGTTACTGAGGTTTCTATAATATATATTGCTGAATCACCATCTAAGTATTTTTAATGTCTTTTGATAGTTTTTATATTCTCTATGATAATCATGATTGTGATGACAATGACAGAAGCTAACACTTGAAAGGTGCTTACTATGCACTAGCCACTATTCTAGATGTTACACATATAAACTCTTCAGTGGCTGTAATAAGCAAACACCTTAAACATCTACAGCTTATCTAGATGTTGCAGCCATCAGAAACTGACTCACCTGAGAAATGGTCCCAAGGTTCCTTTGCTTTTCAGAATCCTTACTCACAGATAAGTGACCAAGCCTTGAGTTCAGGGACCAGAAGAATGGAACAGCTAAAATATTCCTCTCAGAGCTCTGATAGTCACAACTCTACCCTTACTTCTTTTGATTTTTTTTTTTTTGCTCCAACTCTTTCCTGTCTACTTCATCCACTTAAGATAATTAAATATAGCTGGGTGTGGTGGTACAGGCCTTTAAATTTTTATTTATATTTTATGTAAGTCTGCACGTCTGTAAGTGAACCCACGTCATGCAAATGTGAATCTAGGTTAGAAGGGGATGTCAGATCCCTTGGAACTTGAGTTACAGATGAGTATTAGCCACCATGTAGGTGCTGGGAACTGAACCCAGGTCCTCTGCAAGGGCAGCCAGAACTCTTAACCACTGGCTCTCTCCAGCCCTGGAAGAACTCTTAACCACTGGCTCTCTCCAGCCCTGGAACACAGCTTTAATTCCAGCAGTAAGGAGGTGGAAGCAGGCAGATCTTCATGAGATCAAAGCCAGCATGGTCGACATAGCAAGTTCTACGCCACCTTGGGACTACAGAAAGAGACCGTGTTTCAAAAAATAATAATAATAATTGAATATGAGGTGGACTCACACTAACCACACCGTACCAAATAGATCCATGTGGTATAAAAAAACCAAATAGATTCCAGCTGGTATAAGTAAAAATAAAGAAAAACTGTCATCATACTCTATAGAGTTGGTTTTGTTTTGTTTTTTTGTATATGTATAAATGTACTGTCTGCATGCAAGTTTGTGCACCCGTGTCGTGCAATGCCGCGGAGGTCAGAAGAGGGTGTCGGATTCCCCTGGAGCTGGAGTTCTCCTGGAATTGGAGTTTCGGACGGTTCTTGGCCACCATGTGGGTGCTGGGGATCGAACCCGGGTCCTCTGTAAGAGCGGTCGGCGCTCTTAACCGCTAAGCCATCTCTCCAGCCCCAGAGTTCTTTTTTTTTTTTTAAGAGTTCTTTTTCTAGTAGAACTTAGTTGATGTGCTCTCTCAACACAAGTGAACTGAATCATGGTTGAGTCAAAATGCCATATGGCATCCTTAGCTAAGCTAATGACTCCTGTGGGTTTTTGTTAGGGGGTTGTTTTGTTTTCTTTTGGGACACTCAAAGACTCTTGCTGACCACAGGCTCAGTAAGGTTTGGGGGAAACCCATATGTATGAGTGTACACAGATAGATGGGTTTATTTTTTACTTCTGTGGTGTGCTGACCTCTAAAGTCCTGAATCTATTTGCTTTCTTCATGAAGATTAGTCAACATATTTAAGCAATTCAGACTCATAAGTCATGTTCTACCATGGAAACCATAGTCATCTGTCACAACTGATGCTTCCTAGATCTTCATGACCAGTCTCTCTTCTGTGCTTTTATTTTATGTCTAATGCCTCAGGAAAAAATATTGAAGAAAATCATAAAAATACTACCAAATACTTAGTATGTGCTAGATGTGAATTAAGTACTGAGAAAGTAGAACTAAATAAGAATCCTACCTCTATGCTGGATGTGGTGGTGCACACTGACTTCTCTTATGTTAGGGGGACTCTGGCAGGGAATTATGTGCTTATAATACTTTTGTGACGTTCTTAGAGACAAGAACAATGTGTCAAGGGAATAAAGGACACAGGCCCAGAGATCAGAAAAGACTTTCAATGCACATTTGTTATTGCTGTCACTGTAACAAATACCTAACAGAAACCACCTTTAAGGTGGGATTTGTTTGGGCTCTGTTTCAGGAGGCACAGTCAATCCATAGTTACTTGGCCTTATGTGCTTGGTTCGTAGAAGATCCTAGTGCCAGAGAAGTCTGTGGCAGAGAAGAGCCACTTACCTCATGGCAAACAGGAAGGAAAGAAAAGGAACTCAGGAAGGGGCCCAGGGCACATTATCCCCAGTGGCCTACTTCCTCCTATTAGGCTCAAACTTTCACCACCTCCCAATAAACTTGATCATATGATGAATCATTCCATCAAGGGAATGATCCACTGATTAAAGTAGTGCCCTCAGGATCCAGTTAACATTCCAAAAGTCTATCAGCTAGCAACCAAGTCCTCAATACATGAACTAGTGGAGGGTCATTTTGTACTCAAACCCTAACATAATGGGAACTGAAATGGTAATTATATCATGAGGGAAAACTACAAGAGTTTATGTGCAAAGGGAGGAAGCTTGAGATGGTTATAAATTTAATATCACAATGCTGCTGCTATTTCTCTGTTCGTAACCAAAAGCAAGCAAAATACAATTCATTTTACTGTGTAAACATAGCTGCGGCACAGAGCTTGGCAGACGCTCTCTTGTGAGGTGCTGTGATGATTAATCTTCATTTTCAAACTGACTGGATCTAGAATCACCTAGAGACAGACTTATTGGCATGTCTAGGAAGGGTATCTCTAGAAGTTTAACTGAGGAAGGAAAACTCACCCTGAATGTGGGTGGCACAATCTCTTGGTGCCCAGAAAAGAAACCAGCAAATACCAGCATTCCAGGATTTCTCTCCCTCTAGCTCCTCTCTACTTCCTGACTGCAGCAGCAATGTGACCAGTATGCTTCACAGTCCTACCACTATGCCTTCCCTGCAGTGATGGACTATAACCAGTGAGCCAAAATAAATCTATCTTCCCTTAAAGTCTATGTCAAGCATTTGGTCACAGCATTGAGAAAAGTAACTAACTGCTTTTAAGCCAAAACCAATAGCAGTAGGTCTAAGAAAATGCAAAACCTTTACAGAAAGAGGAAGGAACCCAGAAAGAAGACATGAAATGAAGTTCTCACTCAAGGAGAGACAGTGAACCAAAGGTTCACAGAGAAAGTAGCACTATGAAAAACTGCTTGCTGCCCTTACCTCTTTCAATAATCCATTAGTAGTTTGTGTCCAAACCCTGTTAACTGTAAATTATGCTGGACTAAGTCCTAAGGCCCAAAGGAGCACTACAGTCCAGCAAGATGGTTCAGTGGGCAAAGGGGCCTGGTACCAAGCCTGACAACCTGAGACCCACCTGGTAGAAAGAGAGAGCCTACTCCTGCATATTGTCTTCTGAACTCCACTTAGGCACCATGGTGTGCAGGTAGGGGTGTGTGTGTATGTATTTGCACACATGTGTGTAGGTATGGTGTATGTATGCGACTGCAACAACTTTAGAGTAACAAAGAAAATATACCCAACCAAGGGCTCAGCAACCAGACTCAGCCATACTGCTAGCTGAACACAGGGGAAACCCAGTAGTGCAAGAGGAGACAGAGACGGAGACAGAGGGGGAGATAGGGAGACGGAAGAGATGGAGACAGAGGAGACAGAAGAGCCAGAGGGGGAGACGGAGGAGATGGGAGATGGAGATGGAGATGAACCTTACCTACGATAGCCTCAGCAGCCATAAAACAGCTTATTTAACAACACTCCGAGTATCCTTAGACTCTGCTAGCTGCTACCTTGAAGAGTGACAGAATGAACGGTTTCAGGCCAGAGAAGAGCTAAGCAGAAGAGATTACAACTCATGCGTCAAGCCTGGGCCTAGCCGGATTGTGACACCAGGATCAATTCTTATTTAGCCACATATCTTCAGAGGGACAAGCTGGAGACATATTCTACATCATGCCTAGGGGGCTAGACCCCAGCTATCCTTAGCAGCTATCAGCCCCATAAGGCATCCTTACACTGGGTCTGAGATTAGATACACGCTCACACATCCAGCTCTTAACCTGAGTTCCAAGGATCAAACTCAGCTTTGCTTGTCAAGTGCCCTTCTGACCTCCACAGCATTGCACGACACAGGTGCACAGACCTATATGCAGACAGTACATTCCTACACATACAAAAATAAACAAAATTTTTTAAAAAGTTTAAAAAAAAACTTTTTTTCCACCAGTAACAATGCTTAAGTAATGAACAAAAAAGGCCAATAATATCTGCTCCCAGTCCTTCAGCCATGCTCAGATGAGTTCTTTTGGAGAACTGGCAATAAAAATGGAAATTTACATGCAGAAAACTGAAACATAATTTATGTAAAATGAAACATAGAAATCTTAAATACCACAGTTTCATAAACTGTGACAAATCTACACAATAGGCACTAAGAACCCAACCTAGACATGGCATATTTCTTTCACCCTGCAATATTCCCTCACTCTTTCCTGTTAACTACAATCTGTTCAGGGAGGCATGCATCATCACTGACTAGCATAGGCCTGGTGCAGCACTTAGAAAAACTAAGAGAGTATTTTATAACCCTTGTGATTGGCTCCCTTCATTCTATGTATGTTTCTAAGATTCTTCCATGCTGTTCTGTGTCAGTGATTCATTCGTTTCAATTATGAGAGTTTGAGCCATTCTCTAATTATGAAAGTTTTAGACATTCTCTTAATTATGAACGTTTTACTCATGGTAATTTATCAGATGTAAATAAATAATGGAAGCATTGCAGAATGGCTAAAACAGTCATAATCAATGCCGGGCATGGTGGCGCACACCTTTAATCCTAGCACTCAGGAGGCAGAGACAGGTGGATCTTTGTGAGTTCAAGGCCACCCTGGTCTACAGAGTTCCAGGACAGCTAGGGCTACAGGGAGACCCAGTCTTGAAAAGACCAAAAAAAAAAAAATATCCATACTGTCCAATAAGGCAGCCACCATCACAGTGACCACTGCACATTAAAAATGTTTATGCAGGGACTGGAGAGATAGCCTAGCGGTTAAGAGCACCGACGCTCTTGCAGAGGACCCAGGTTCGATCCCCAGCACCCACATGGCGGCTAAGAACCGTCTGTAGCTCCAATTCCAGGAGAACTCCAGTTCCAGGGGAATCCGAGACCCTCTTCTGACCTCCGCGGCATTGCACGACACGGGTGCACAGACCTGCATGCAGACAATACATTCATACACATGCAAAAATAATAAATAATAAAAAAAAAATTTTTTTAATGTTTATGCAGTGCAGGAACTGAATTAACAACAGCAAAAAAAATCACCTGCTAAACAAATATATATATATATATATATGAATATAGATATATATATGTTGTCCTTAACCATTTTCAAGTTAAACAAGTTATAAATGTAAACTAGATAAGAACAGAATTAATCCTTTATAGAAAAATCATTCGGGGGGGGGCTGCAGAAAATGACTCAGCAGTTAATGAGCAACTGGTTGCTCTTTACAAGGACCAGGTTCAATTGTGGCCAACACACACATCAACAAAAAAACTCCATTTCCAGAGGACCAACCCCCTCTCTTACCTCTGCAGGCACTGCACAATACAGGTGTACTTACATCCAGGAAATACACTCATACCCATAAAATAGTAAGTTTTTTAAAGAAAAAATTGCTATGAAATAACTTAATATTAACATTATATGACCAGTAGCCATTTTTTATAAATTATAGTGACTCAAATTATGCTGAAGTGGGCTACATAACATGTTTTCAATTCAGAGCTGAAGAATTTAAGTTGTCTGTAATGATTATTGTACCCCCCAACTTAGTTTAAAACTTTGGTTTTTTGTCATCATTTTTTTCTTTTTTTATTTTTTTTAAAAATTTTTTATTTTATTTTATTTATTTTCGGTATTATATCAATGCACATGTCTGTCATGCAGGGTTTGTGCGCCCACCCGTGTCGTGCAATGCCGCAGGAGGTCAGAAGAGGGTCTCGGATTCCCCTGGAACTGGAGTTCTCCCTGGAACTGGAGTTTCAGACGCTCTTCCGCGCCATGGGGGGCTGGGATACGAACCCGGGTCCTCTGCAAGAGCGTTGGCGCTCTTAACCGCTAGGCCTATCTCTCCAGCCCCTTAGTATAAACATTTGGTGATCTCAGGTTGGAAACTCAGAAAGGCCAAGTGGCTCAAGCTTTGTGTTTCAAAGGATGCGCACATATGCCTAGAGGTTTGGTGAGGACCAAGAGGATCCATTTCCAAGATGGTTCACTGACAGCTGTTCCCACAAGACAAGTAGCTCTAAAGCTGAATATATTTCTTCCTGACATAGCAAAAGAAATGAATGATCCAAGAGAAAGCAAAAGAAACTGCTTTGGGGGCTGGAGAATGAGGCCTAAGCAGTGTAAGAGCACCGACTGCTCGTGTACAGAGGGACCCAGGTTCGATCCCCAGCACCCACGAAGGCGGCTGAGAAACATCCTTAGCTCACCCAGTTTCCATGGTGGAATCTGAATCGCACCCTCTTCCTGAACACTCCGCGGCATTGCACAACACAGGTGACAAACCTACATGCAGGACAGTACATTCATAACAATGAAGAAATAATAAAATTTAAAATTAAAAAAGAAATTTGCTCAACATCCTTTAAAATTTAATCTAAAACATTACACATTGTCACTACAGCCATATTATACTCTAAAAGCAAGTCACTAACTTTAGCCCACACTGAAAAAGGAAAAATCAACTCCTCCTCCTGAAGGACAAGCCAAAGGATTTACCAGTACATTTAAATTCGCACGAGGGCTGGAGAGATTGGCTCAGCAGTTAGAGCACTAGCTGTTCTGCAGAGACCCATGGTTTTCAAGTTTCCCAGTCACTCCACATTTGCACTAATAATCATCTGTCAGTACTCAGTTTTCTGGGGATCCAATGCCCTCTTAATGGCCTGCATGGGCCCTGCACCCGCGACATGGTCCCCTTACATATATGTAAGTCAAAACATCCATACACATCAAAAACTGAAATAAAATTAATACAATGCGTTACAATGGGACTAAAAAGAATTTCTTCTCATTTGTAATGAGATCTTGGGATTCCTTTCTCTAGAAATGTCAGTATTAGAATAAGTTATCATCTTGAAACAGCTTCAATTGTCGATAGTAGGCAAGAGATTAAACACAACTGAGTTCTCAGTCACTTAGTGCCCAGATATTTTTTCATTGCCTCTGTTTCCTATTTGCTACGCCGAGGACTCATTTTGCTTTTCTTTGTGCCTCGAGTTCAGCTCCTGGTAACTTCACCCATCCTTCCCACAGGACTAACCCTACTTTTCCTGGTTCATGCTAACAACAAGCAGCACGGTCCCGAACCAGAGACCAGAGGAGGAGGTACTACCTGTGTTCCCAAGAACAAACATCATCCCAAAGTTCCTGACATTAGCAGAACTGAATGGGTCCTCTCAGAACACCTGGAGTCTGGACCAGAAAGCCAAGACCCTTCAGATTTGTGGCCAAAAACATGATGAAAAGATGGTTAGAGCCGGGCGTGGTGGCGGGCACGCCTTTAGTAACCTAGCACTTGGGAGACAGAGGCGGTGGGATCTTGTGATTCAACAGGCCAGCCTGGTCACAAGTGAGTTCCAGACAGCTGGGACTACAAAGAGACCCGTCTCGAAAAGACCAAAAAAAAAAAAAAAAAAAAAAAAAGTGGTAGAGGTCCTGAACCAAAAAGTACAAGATCCTTAGAGATTTGCCCAAAAACATGGTTCAGAGCACCTGCTGTTCTTGTACAGGACTTGAGTTCAGTGCCCAGCACCCACATCAGGTGGCTCATGACCACCTTTTAACTCCAGCTCCAGGGAATCCATGCACTCTTGATGTACCTAGGCACTGCACACACAACAGGACACTACTAATAATACACATAAATAAATGAAATTTTATTTATTTAAATTTAAAGTAAAGCAAAGTGACAGAACAGGACCTAACCCTATCTGTATAAAAAAGAATCGAGAACGCTCTGCATCACCACACAACTTTGTCTTTCCATCCCAGCATCTATCTACCCATCAGTTCACCTTTCCTTACCTCCAACTGTCTGAAAGTGAGACACTGTTTGCAGAAGACCCTGGGAGGCATTCTCATCTCCGTCCCACCCTGATCATCCAGTTGGTCCCTGAGTCCTGTCCATTCAATCTTACAAATTCTTTAATGGTTAGCCTATCCACACAATGACCTAATTCAAGCACTTTTTCACCGGAACCTGAGCATCCATCCCTCTGCCTCTAGCTTCTCTGTTCTCTCTTTTATCCCCAAAAATGGCAACCAGAAAGATCTTCCTAGTGCGTCAGTGGTTTCTCATAACCCTTCTCACAATAGACTAAGTCAAGAGCTCAAGCTGGCTATGATGGCATACAAATACCAGCACTCAGGAGGCAAAAAGCAAGTGGAATCCTGTGAGAAGAGGGCCAACCTGGTCTACAGAGCAAGATTACAGGACACTGGAGGACAAAAAAAAACCCTGTATCAAAAAAAAAAAAAAAAAAAAAAAAAAAAGCTGAGAGGGCCCCGGAAGTTTCACAAGTGACATAAAGGAAATTGATTGTTTTCAATGTCTCCCCGAACCAGTTACATTATATCGGTTTGTTTTTTGTTTTAATATCCCCTCCTGTAGCTCGCAAAATTAATAGTAGGCCCCTTCAGAGATAATGTTCTTTTTTTCTTCCGATAACAATCCTCGTATCTCCAGTCATCTCTTTCTCTATCCTTTCCCTGGCGGTTCTCCCAACTGACAGCTCCCCAAACAGCACCTTTTCTCTTGTAGACCTCTATTTGGACATATTTACACAGCAAATCCCTAGTATGCTGGATAAAGGAGAGAATTTCACACTCGTATTTGTATCTTCAGCCCCCTACAAAGACCTAGTTTCATAATAGATACGCAATAATGGTTGATGAGGGGCTGAGAAGAATGGCTCAGTGGGTTATAGAGCAACTGGCTTGGCTCTTGCAGAGCAACCCAGAGTTCTCGTTCTCAGACCATCCACAGACGGCTGGTAATAACAGATCTCATAAACTAGTTGGGGAAATCACCTTACTTGACCTGCGCAAGCTGTATTACAGCGGTGCACTCAATCAACATGTAGGTCAATACACTCATACACATACAAATGTAATGTAAAAATCCTGTTAAGGTACAGGTAGGCCCAAATCAACCAACATATTCCCACCAATACCACCATTCAATATGCTATCCAGAACCCCAAGAAAACAGTAACCGGTAACCTCCAACAACCCTTTCAAAGGCTCCACTCCTCTACTGTGTTAGTTAGAGATGGAAAACTGCTACCAGATCAGCACTAAATTTAAATAAACACTTCCGAGTGACCACTAGACCTACCCAAGCCTAGGAAGGAAGTCCTTTCTACTAGTGCTCTGCTCTTTGTCCAACCCAGGATTGCATGTTGTCCCCTTACGGGAGCAAACAAGGACAACTAAACACAGTAATTGGTAAGAGACCAGGTTAGCCAACACCTGTTTAGTACCAGCTGCCAGGCATGTCCTATGGAAGCAAGACATATTATTATCTCAAGTTCCCACAACCACTTTACCAAGAAGGTGCTGTCCAACATCATTTCCATTGACCAGAAGAAACTGAGGCCTAAACAGTACAATAAAATCCAACCAGCACCCACTTATGTACCTACGTTTCCCTATGTTTCACTTCATTTAGGCATGGTAATTAAGGCACAAAACTACTTCCTTTTATAACTTTTTTATTTATCTATTTAAGCGAATGAGTGTTCTAGCTTGCATGTAATGTAATTGCACCCGTGTACGTGCAGTGCTGCAGGAGGAGAGAGGAACCAGGTTCGGATTCACCTCTAATTGGATCTATGGACGGTGGCCGTCATGTAGATGCTGGGAACGGAACCCGACCCCGGTCGTCTCTGCAGGTACACAACCGGGGTTAGCTATAACCGCTGGGCCATCTCTCTCCCAGCCACATAGTTCCTATTTAACATACAAGGCTAGAAATCGAAAGCTTGAAGAAAGTGCCCAACAGCCGTGCTGTACGGTTCCAGCTCCAGTGCACCTTCCACGGCCCTAGTTAGTGGCAGACAGACCCTTGTCTGGGCAAGCTGGCTTCTCCGTCCCCGCAGGCTCAGGTGCCCCGTGAGGCCCTCTGCCTGCCCGTCGAGTCGGTTATCCAGGTCCCTGCGCGCGGTCCCTCGCAGTTTGCCCTAGACGCAGGCCTTAGAGCCCAAGAGAGCGCCTGACGCGGCCTCGTCCCTCCCGCCCACCTGCCGTCCCCTGCCATAGTCCCGTGCTCCTCCCGGCTACCCGCCCTCGCCGGTTAAACCGTTTGCCCTGCTCCTTGAAAAAGCCGTGAGTCCGCGCAGGGCCTCACAGTACCCTGGATGGCGCCGGCACCCATGACGCCCGACGACCCGGGCGGGGCAGCGGCTGGGCGCGTCCATCTTTCGTCTCCCGTCGCCAGGCCCCGAGCCTGACCTGCGGGATAGAAGAGGAAAAGGTAGTATGTACGGTGGATCGTCGTCTCGAACGCAGACAGATAAAGCGGTGTGGCACAGCCATGCCGCTGCTGCAGGACCGGTGACCATAGAGCCTACGCTCGATTCGGACCGATCCGAGTTTCTAGCAGCAAAGACTCCCTACCACCGTCCAACAACGTGTCAGCTGGTGGAGGTTTGCGCGTTCGGAATTCCGCCCCTAGGAAAGGGGTCGTCCGGCGAAGTCCTCCGCCTGCTCGTAGGTAGGGCTTGCGCGTGCCTGCGCCGGTGTTTCATGGTAGGAAGATAGGGAAGAGCCCCTCCATAGGGCAGGATCAGCTCCTAGAGGGCCCATAGGGGTGCGAGGTGCCTTCTAGAGCAGGGGTGGTCGAGGACACCCGGTAACGCCTCCTTGGGAAGGTCAGGAGGAGAGGGCAGTCCGTGGGAAGGGTCCCTGAGGAGAGGGCCTTCATGAGAGGGAACCCTGAGGAGAGGGAATCCATGAGAGGGGACCCTGAGGAGAGGCCCTCATGAGAGGGACCCTGAGGAGACTTGCCTTCATGAGATGGGAACCCTGAGGAGAGTGGAATCCATTACGAGGGGACCCTGAGTAAGGGTATCCCTCATTAGAGGTGACCCTTAGGAGATGGCAATCCATGATAGGGACCTGAGGAGATGGCCTTACATGAGAGGGTGACCTTGAGTGAGAGGTCTCAAGTCCTTATCATCTGAGAGGGCCCGATGATGAGATCCTGTATTTCCCTTGGTATACTCTACTACCTTATGTTCGATTAGAGTGTCTGATAATTCCCTATTAGCCTTAGATTCTAGATGGGAGACTGTGGAGTGCTTGAACTGAGTAGATTCAATAGGAGCTTATGGTTCCTTCAATGAGAGGCTATGGGAGCTTCGAGGGACGTGAGGAGAGGGCCTTCATGAGAGGGGACGCTGAGGAGAGGGCCTTCATGAGAGGGGACCCTGAGGAGAGGGCCTTCATGCAAGGTGACCTGAGGAGAGGGCCTTCATGAGAGGGGACGCTGAGGAGAGGGCCTTCATGAGAGGGGACGCTGAGGAGAGGGCCTTCATGAGAGGGGACGCTGAGGAGAGGGCATCCATGAGAGAGGACCCTGAAGAGAGGGNATGCAGAGAGTTAAGTAAATTGTCAGTGTGCTGAGAACAAGGGATTGTGAATGTTCATTCATTGATGAGTCATCTAACTCAAATTTCCCATATCCAAGACTCACTCACTTTGAAGATGAGTGGGCACAAAGAATAAAGAAATCAGAAGAGTGGAGGAAAGATATGGAATGTTATCTTCAGGACACAAAATGGTGATGTACATATCAACTCACTCAGCTGTGGTTGTCTGCACAAGTTCTGCATAATATCAAGTCAATCAAAATTCCAGTATCAGTGGAGGTTGGGTTCCAATGCCTCACATTTGGCAAAGAAGTAACAGGTTATGGGAGCATTTTCCTGCAAAAGGAGTTGGAAAGTCACTTTTCTTTGGCAATGTGACTACCGATAATCTGCCTATGCCCCAACAGATGGATCTATACCTGGCGGAGCCATTCACAAAAGGTTCACTGCTTGACAAAGTTCCTGTGACCTGACTCATCTGGTTGAAGTCTGATCTCCAGCTGACCTTGGTTTTTGTTTTTTTTTATTTTTTTATTTTATTTATTTCGGTATGTATATCAATGCACTGTCTGCATGCAGGTTTGTGCACCCGTGTCGTGCAATGCCGCGGAGGTCAGAAGAGGGTCTCGGATTCCCCTGGAACTGGAGTTCTCCTGGAACTGGAGTTTCAGACAGCTCTCGGCCGCCATGTGGGTGCTGGGGATCGAACCCGGGTCCTCTGCAAGAGCGGTTGGCGCTCTTAACCGCTAGGCCATCTCTCCAGCCCCTTAGTTAAAACATTTGTGATCTCAGGTCTGAAACTCAGAAAGCCAAGTGGCTCAAGCTTTTGTCAAAGGATGCGCACATATGCCTAGAGGTTTGGTGAGGACCAAGAGGATCCATTTCCAAGATGGTTCACTGACAGCTGTTCCCACAAGACAAGTAGCTCTAAAGCTGAATATATTTCTTCCTGACATAGCAAAAGAAATGAATGATCCAAGAGAAAGCAAAAGAAACTGCTTTGGGGGCTGGAGAGATGGCCTAGCAGTTAAGAGCACCGACTGCTCTTACAGAGGACCCAGGTTCGATCCCCAGCACCCACCTGGAAGCTGAGAACCATCTTTAACTCCAGTTCCAGGGGAATCTGACACCCTCTTCTGACCTCCGCGGCATTGCACAACACAGGTGCACAAACCTACATGCAGACAGTACATTCATACACATATGAAAATAAATAAAATTTTAAAAATTAAAAAAAAGAAATTGCTTCAACATCCTTTAAAATTTAATCTAAAACATTACACATTGTCACTACAGCCATATTATACTCTAAAAGCAAGTCACTAACTTTAGCCCACACTGAAAAAGGAAAAATCAACTCCTCCTCCTGAAGGACAAGCCAAAGGATTTACCAGTACATTTTAAATTCTTACAGGGGCTGGAGAGATGGCTCAGCAGTTAAGAGCACTAGCTGTCCTTGCAAAAGAACATGGTTCAGTTCCCAGCACTCCCATGGCATCTAATAACTGTCCATGTAACTCCAGTTCTGGGGGATCCAATGCCCTCTTATGGCCTGCATGGGCACTGCACCCCCATGGTCCCCTTACATATATGTAAGCAAAACATCCATACACATCAAAAACTGAAATAAAATTAATTACAATGCTTACAATGGGACTAAGAATTTCTTCTCATTTGTAATGAGATCTTGGGATTCCTTTCTCTAGAAATGTCAGTATTAGAATAAGTTATCATCTTGAAACAGCTTCAATTGTCGATAGTAGGCAAGAGATTAAACACAACTGAGTTCTCAGTCACTTAGTGCCCAGATATTTTTTCATTGCCTCTGTTTCCTATTTGCTACGCCGAGGACTCATTTTGCTTTTCTTTGTGCCTCGAGTTCAGCTCCTGGTAACTTCACCCATCCTTCCCCAGATCTACCTACTTTCCTGTTCATGCTAGACAACAGCACCAGGCCCAACCAGAGACCAGAGAGGAGGTACTATCCTTGTTCCCAAGAACAAACATCTCCCAAAGATTCCTGACATTATCAGAACTGAATGGGTCCTCTCAGAACACCTGGAGTCTGGACCAAAAAGCACAAGACCCTTACAGATTTGGCCAAAAACATATGAAAAGATGGTTAGAGCCGGGCGTGGTGGCGCACGCCTTTAATCCTAGCACTTGGGAGGCAGAGGCAGGTGGATCTTTGTGAGTTCAAGGCCAGCCTGGTCTACAGAGTGAGTTCCAGGACAGCTGGGACTACAAGGAGACCCTGTCTCGAAAAGACCAAAAAAAAAAATCATTATCCACCTGATGTGTGTGCTCACTGAACTCAAGTCCTGTACCAAGAACAGCAGGTGCTCTGAACCATGTTTTTGGGCAAATCTCTAAGGATCTTGTACTTTTTGGTTCAGACGATCTAACCATCTTTTTTTTTTTTTTTTTTTT
>VZQC01014537.1:1716144-1740488 GCA_009823505.1 Rhizomys pruinosus
TTTTTTTAATTTTTTTTTATTTCTGTATGTGTATGAATGTACTGTCTGCATGCAAGTCTGTGCACCCGTGTCGTGCAATGCCGCGGAGGTCAGAAGAGGGTCTCGGATTCCCCTGGAACTGGAGTTCTCCTGGAATTGGAGTTTCAGATGGTTCTCGGCCGCCATATGGGTGCTGGGGATCGAACCCGGGTCCTCTGCAAGAGCAGTCGGCGCTCTTAACCGCTAGGCCATCTCTCCAGCCCTCTCTCCTTTTTTTTACAATAACCAAGTTGAGAACACTTAGATTGGCATCCACAATGCATCCCCGAACAGACTTGTGCTTTCTCTCTCCAGTCTGCCTGGGTCTATAACAAGAATGCCCCTTACTCAGCATCAGACGCACTCTGCCATGGGTCAAGACACCCTGCTTCATGGGAAAGCCTTGTTTGTCATTTCCACCACTGATTCGGACCACATAACCCTTCCACTCTTCTCCCAGGGCATCAGCTGCGACTTCAGTAGCCATGCGCTTCTCGTAGAAAGTACAAAGTTTGCGTTCATCATCCACTTCAATGAGTTTCTGACAGCCAGTGGTTGGGAAGGATATATTGAGCTTCATCTTGATCAGTCCTAGCACTTGTGAGGCAGAGGCAGAGGCAGAGAGGCAGAGGCAGAGGCAGATGGATCTCTGTGAGTTCAAGGCCAGCCTGGTCTACATAGCAAGTTCCAGGACAGCCAGAGCTACAGGGAGACCCTATCTCAAAATGACAAAAAAGAAAAGAAAAGAAATATAACATTAACATTGTTCAGTTTGCCTTACAACTAGGGATTTGGTGCTAGCATCCACAAATGATGAATCTACCATTCATCCTTTGCTTTTCTGGGACTGTGTGGCTTCTAGTTCCATCCACAAAGTGGAAATATATTTTGACAATACAATATAGCAAATGGGGCTGGAGAGATAGCCTAGTGGTTAAGAGCACCAAGTGTTCTTGCAGAGGACCCAGGTTCAATTCCCAGCACCCAATGGTGTGGTGGCACACACCTTTAATCCTAGCACTAGGGAGGCAGAGGCAGGTGGATCTCTTTGATCTCAAGGCCACCCTGGTCTACAGAGTGAGTTCTAGGCCAGCTGGGGCTATAGGGAGACCCTGTCTCAAAAACAAACAAACAAAAAAAACAATATAGCAAATAATGCCAGGAAAGGGTATACAAAGAACTAGAAAACTGGAGAAGTGAAGAAGGGTGACTGGGAAAACATTCAAGCTAGAGCCTGGGGTATATGAAGTCTAGGCAAGCAATAGGTTGAAAGCAGTGCATTCCAGAAAATGCAACACTAAAAAACAAAAAGTTTTCTTTCTGCTCTAGTTTCCTTTCTGTTTCTGTAACAAACATATCCGAAGGAACCTAGCGAGGAAAGGGTTTATTTCAGCTTACAGGTTACAGTCTGTCATTGAGGGAAGTTGGGGTAAAAACTCAACAAGGAACTTGAAGCAGAAACCATGGAGGAATGATGCTTGCTGGTTCATTCTCTAGCTTATCAGAGCTCAGGACCACCTCCCCAGGGAAGGTGCTGTGCACACTGGGGTGGGCCCTCCTACAACAACCAACAATCAAGACAATCCCCCACCAACATGCCCACAGGCCAGTCCGAACTAGGTAATTCCTTAATAGAGGCAGTCCACTCAGATGACTCTGGGCTGTGTCAGGTTGACAAAGCTAACTAAGACATGGCCTCAGGCCAGTCGGTTGTATGTGCCCCTAGACTTAAAAGACAGAGTAAATCTATTCCCTGATTTCTATGAGAAGTTGCACAAAATTGAAATATTTTAACATTTTGCTAATGTTAGGCCTTGTATTTAAAGTTATCCTCTAGGGCCAATGAGATGACTTATTAGGTAAAGGTGTCTGCCACCAAGCCTGATAATCTGAGTCTACTGTCAGGACCCACATGATTGAAGGGGTGAACCAACTCCCCCAAAATTTTCTCTGACCTCCACATGCATGGCATGGCAAGCACATACCCCCAACACACATATAAATATAATAAAAAATAAAAGAAAATAAAGTTATCCTCTAAATGAAAAGAAATTACACATGAAACATTTCAAAACCCTGTCATACAGTTGATCCCAGCAACACAAACTGAGATTCATAGATGAGAATAACATTGTACTTAAACATGACAGAAAAAAAAACCATGACAGAAACAAAGGAAAGTCATCCATATTCATGTAAATTTTTATTTTCATTTATTATTGCTAGTGAGTATGTGTATCTGTGTGCTCATGTACCATAGTATGCATGTGGAGACCTGAGGACAACTTCGTGGAGTTGGTTTCCAACTCGGTCATCAGGGTTTCACAGAAAGCACCTTTACCTGCTGAGCCATCTTTCTGGCCCATCAAATTATTTCTATAAATGATTCTCAAATACAGTGAACCACACAAAAATAGGTCACTCTTCAAAGCAACCAGACATTCTGAGAAGAGCCAGCAGAGGCAACATATAACAGAAATGGAAACACATTTAACATCTGGAATTAATAGATACAGATGAAGAAATGGCACATTTACTCCTTTTTTTGACTTTGGAGACAGGGTCTCCCTGTAGCCCCAGCTATCCTGGAACTCAACAGGCTGGCCTTGAACTCACAGAGATCTGCTTGCCTCTGTTTCCCAAGTGCTGGGATTAAAGGTGTGAGCCACACCATGCCCAGCCTCACATTTACTACTTTAAAAGATTGAAATGCAAAAGTCAGGGGGCTGGAGACATGGCCTAGCAATTAAGAGCACTGACTGCTCTTGCAGAAGACCTGGGTTTGATCCCCAGCACCCACATGGTGGCTGAGAACCGTCTGTAACTCCAGTTCCAGGGGAATTTGACACCCTCTTCTGACCTCTGCAGCGTTGCATGACATGGGTGCACAAACCTACATGCAGACAGTACATTCATCCAAATAAATAAATAAATAAATAAATAAATAAATAAATAAATAAATTTAAAAAAGGAAATGCAAAAGTCAAATAAGGAACTGAACTCTAAAAAGAGCAGATTGTATGTTTATAAAGGGAAGAAACAACAAGCCAGGCATGGTGGCACACTCCTTTAATATTAGCACTCAAGAGGCAGAGGCAGGTGGATCTTTGTGAGTTCAAGGCCAGCCTGGTCTACAGAGCGAGTTCCAGGACAGCTGGGACTACAGGGAGACCCTGTCTCAAAAAGACCAAAAAATAAAAAAAATAAATAAAAATAAAAATAAAGGGAAGAAACAGAAATTCAAGAAGTAAAAAAAGAATAGTGTAGGAAAAGTGTGATGTGTAGAGTTAAAAGGATGGAACTAAGACCTAGAGAGAAATTAGTTCAGGGACAGATCCAAAGACGTTACCCGCAAGAAACAAAAACCATCAAAAAAATACAGAAGGACCCAGAGACACAGAATAAATTGGGAGTCTACCACATGTAACTGGAGTCTTAGGAACAGAGAAATACTTAAGAGCTGGGCACAGAAACAATACTTAGATTCCAAACTACAAATTCAAGAAGCTCAGTGAATGTGGAATGGAATGAGTGAAAAGAAATCTATATGTAGACAATCATAGTACAACTGTAGAGAAGGACAAAGATCCAGTAAGCCACAGGAAACAAAGATTCTTTTTAAAGGAGTGACAATTTGAGTAGGCTGCCTTCAGACAGACACTGAAACCAAAATAGTGCAATGCTATCTTCTATGTGCTTCAAATATAAATAACCACCAACAGACCCACGCTAAAGGACATACAAAGGAGTGAAGGCTGTCCAAGGTGGAAGAGGAAAGGCACAGGAGCGTGAAGACCAATGAGGATGATAAACCATCAGCATCAGGGAGCGGGTGGAATTAGGAATGCCAAAGAATCACATGTTCATATAACAGGAGACAAGCAGTAGAAAGGAACAAAATACTGGCACTAGAGAACTGGTTTTGTGGGTAAGAGCCCGTATTGTTCTTGCAGAGGGCCCAGGTTTGGTTCGTAACATTAACATCAGACAACTCAGACTGCTTGTACCTCCAGCTCCAGGGGCTCTGATGCTCCCTTCTGAGGGCACCTGCATACATGTGGTATGCATAAACCCATGTAGGTATACATACATAAAATTAAATATCAAAAAAATCCTTTTAAAAGGAACGAAACATTAACATAATAATGTAGATGAGTCACAAATTAATTATGCTAAGTAATAGACATTAAACATGAAGGACTGTGCCCTGCAGTTTCACTATATGAATGTATTTGATAACTACACGATTTATTTCATTGTATGAAGTTAAAGAATAGTGACTTATCGAATAGGGACGGGGCAGGAGAGAGGACAGAATGTAAAGAGCAAGGCCAGGTATGGTGGTAGACGTGTGTAATCCCAGCATTTGGAAAGCTGAAGCAGGTGGGTCCCTGAGTTCAAGACCAGCCTGGACTACATAGCAAGACCATGTCTCCAAGCAAAGCAAAACCATTGGAAGGGCAACATTTTAGGGACATGGAACTGTTATTCTCTTGTGATTATGATGGTGATTATCAGTTGTATACAGTCATGAAAATCTACCAGCCAGGCATGGTGGCACATACTTTTAATCCCCGTACTTGGGAGGCAGAGTTCAGCATGCTCTACAGAGCGAGTTCCAGGCCAGCTAGGGCTACAGGAAGTCCCTGTCTGAAAAACACAAAAAAAAAAAAAAAAAAAAAAAAGAAGGAAAGAAGAGAAAGAAAGAAAATTTATCACACCATGCATTTTAAAAAGGAGAAATTGATTATAAATAATTAATAGTGGGGGTGGGGACAAAAAGTATAGATGGCCCTGATGCATTCTTGCTGTGGACAACTTTGAGACCTTGAATAGCAGACACCCCAAGTCTGGAAGCTCTGAGGCAAACCGAGATATGAGAGACAGATTCACATTCGCCTGGCCTCTCTGGACTCACTCCCCACATCATAGCAGAGAAAGCTGCGTCCAAAGACAGCAAGACAGGCTGGATAAATCTAGAAGCTAGGGTCACAGATGGCAGACACCAGGCTGGAATTTCATAGGTAAGAGCTCTGCTGGCAGTGAATTCCATAGCTTGGCAAGGAACATGCTTGAGTCTTTGAGTAAATACTGAACGGCAAAACCAGACAAAGACCCCGGGGAGGAGTAGGACCCCTGAGCGTCCTGGGGTTCACACAGTGCCAGAGAATGTTGACCCAAACTCATGTCATCCACCACCATTCCACTAGCATATCCCTAAGTTCTTAAGACCTTTGACCATGCACGCAGAGGTCCTTCATTATCACAGTAAGAAGAGCAGACTTGGGTCACAGATAGGATAATTTGATGCATTACTCTCTGAGGAAGTACATTAATAACTTATCTCAGACAGACTTGCTTAAAATTTAATGTCCTATTCTTCTGGAGTTCCGGAGATTGCCATAAGTCTCAATGACTAAAAGCAAGGTGTTTGCATACCTGCTTCCTTCTGGAGTCTCTGTAGAAGGATGTGTTTTTTTGCTTTTTCCAGCTCAGAGGCTACTCACATTCCTTGGCCCCGTCCTATCTTCAAAGCCGACAATGCAAGGCTGAAGGGTTGAGTCCTTCTCTGCTGACATCCTTCTGTTTCTGTTTCCATGGTAACCATCTCTTTTTTCTAACATTCTTCTGCCTCCCACTTTTATTGAGAACGACCCTTGTGACTAACCTCACACCCATCCAGGTTATTCAGGACCACCTTCCATTGCAAGATCAGCTGCTGGGACACTCTATTCCATTTGCAGCCTTAACTCTGCCTTCCCATGAAATTTGATATATTCACAGGTCCCAGGGGCTAGAATGAACAGCTCTTGGGTGCCATTATTCCACCCAGCACACCAAGTAGGTAAGTGTAAGCCAGAAGTAACACAGCCATATCACATCCCCATTCAGGAGTAGCTTTGAAAGAATGACAGAAAGGTGAACTCTTCAACAACAGTTTTGACTAGTACTCCTGACCATGTATGTGGAAAGAAGAGGCCCAAGGTTGGACCATAAACAGACTTAGTGGCAATGACCCTATCAGAAAGCAGAAAGAGGAGATACCAGAGGGCCAAGAAGGTCTGGGTGGAGGAAGAAGCTGTGTGTGAAACCAAGAGAATGAATACCAGGAAAATAGGTCTTCATATTGTGTGTTAGTGCCCACCAGAAAGTGTCCAAACACGAGGGCATCACACAACCAAGAGTGGCAGACAACTTTCGCCACTGGCCTTTGTAATTAACCATGCTGCAACTGATAGTAGTTTCATGAGTCCATTGGCCATGTGGCAGGGATTGAGCCCTGCATGGGCCCCAAAGCATGGATGACCAGGCACTACAGCTCTGTTTGGGCTACTGTGTAATGTTCAGCATTCTTCCTCTGCTTTTTATTTTATTTTATTTTATTTTTTTGGTCTTTTTGAGACAGGGTCTCCCTGTAGCCCCACTGTCAAGGAACTCACTCTGTAGACCAGGCTGGCCTTGAACTCACAAAGATCCGCCTGCCTCTGCCTCCCAAGTGCTAGGATTAAAGGCGTGCGCCACCGCGCCTGTCTTCTTCCTCTGCTTTTTAACTCACCACAGAGATCCAGACAGCTCTGCCCATCAGACATTCTCCACCTAAGTTTCCATTTGCCACCACCTAGGGAACCCTACATGGAACCATTGAATGGAATTGTACTTGCCTGCTTCCACATAGGTAGGCTATCTTCCTGCCTATCCCCAAGTCACCCATCTAGATCTATAATGCAAGTCATGGCTGCCTCTATATGCACCTATCCCTCACATCAGGTACTCTGTTCCCTTAAATCACCAACCAGCCTGAGATACTTATTCATCATGAGATGAGACCATTTTGCTAACAATGGCAACCAGGGCATGGGCAAGTGCATAGCCACTGAATAGGTGATGTCTCCTATGGAACAGGTGGAAAGCAGGTAAAGACAGGTCATTAGATACTCTTCCTACTGAGGTCTCTACCAGAGCCACTCTGTTCCAGATTCTCATTCACTGAGCTACATCTCCCTTTGCTGGTACTTACACAGTCTGAAACTATTTAAAGTAGTCATTCCTTGTTTATAAGCATATGCTTCAAGATGGTAGGAACTTTGTCCATGTGATTTATCATGCGTGATGGTGAACCTTTGTAGACAACTTGACTTCACTTAGAATGACTATGAAATCCACCTTCTGAGGTGTCATATGAGGGGGTTTCCATAGAGGTTTAACTGAGGTGGTTAATATCCCAAAGGCTGGGTCCCTGGATCTAATAAAAAGGAAAAAGTGAGCTGAGCACTAGCATTGATTTCTCTCTAGTACTTGACTGTAGAAGTAATGTGATCATCTGCCTCCCTCTCCTGTGGTCATGGCTTCCCCACTATGATGGACTGTAACCCCTGTGAGCCAAAATAAACATTTCTTTACTTATGTTGTTTTTTGCCAGGTATTCTGTCATAGCAAGGAGAAAGTAACTAATACACTGTGGTATCCGTGGCATCCAGCACAGTGTCTGGCTTAGACAGGTTCCTCCATCTCACAGAACCTCAGCCTCGGGTTCTCATCTGCGAAATGAAAGGGGGTGGCCCAGGATGGTGGGATAGCCCTTAGGTGCATACATAGAATGGGCACTCCTAGGTTGAAACACAGCCAGGAAACCTGAAAACTCAAGATCCCTTCTTTGTGAAGTAGAAGGCAGAGCAACCTGCTGCAGGGAAGATTGTAGGATGGAGAGGGTGCTGGGAAGGAGGCCACCAAGGGTGCAGAGAGAGCAGCTGATGCTAGCTAGGTATCATAGCTTTGTGTTTGGGCTTTCTCCCATGGATGTGTGAAGACTGGCAGAGAGTGGAAGAGACAGGTGCTGTGAAATCCCTGGCTTGGCCAGATGAACAGGCCGGAAGGACAAGGGCCAAGCAGTTGGGGGTACTGGCAAGAGACAGGCTGACATGATGCCACATGGCCAGGAGGCTTGGAGGTGGGGAGCCAGTGCCATGGGAAAGCACAGGGAGCTGGGATCAGGACCAGGTCAAGGGATGGGGTAGCCGGAGGCGTGAGAGGCAGGGCAGGCTCGGAAGCTGTGGTCAGGGAGTGGGATTGTGGAGAGCAGTCGGAATCATCTGGTGATGATGGCAGGGGAGTGGGCAGCTGTGGTGCAGCCGAGGTGAAGGTTGGGTGGGGAGGGGTGGAAGGGGGCACAGATCTGGTAGCCCCGCCTGTACCCAGTGTCTGGGTTCTATTGTCCACGGGTGACTCATAGCTGGGCTTTTCTGCGGCACCTCTCACCCCTCTGTTGTCCTTTGATGTCCTGCTGTCTTTCTGACATGAGAACCATGTTTTCCCACCACAAGACCTTTTTCAAACACAGCTTATTTTCTTTGTACTGAACCCTTCCTTTTCCAACCACCCTATCATCACCTTCCCAGCCTCCCAATTTTTATGTCACTCATTCTTTCCTCTTCTTTGCTGACTTTGCTCCCACCGTTATGTCTATCATGAGTCCTGATTATTTTGTCCATAGTATTCATTTCCTTTCTCTCCCCCCCCCCACTCCACCCAGTGCTGGGGGATGGGATCCAGGACCTTGTACACACTGGACAGCCCAGGCTTTGTCCAAAGCATTCCTAAACCAAGGACCCTTTCTTTCCATTTCCAGAGGCAAACCCTGGCCCTGGAACTAGCATCACACACCTAACCAAAGAAGGCTGGCCACAGTGCACCAGAATCAGGCTGGAAGAGGCTCTCAGAGAAGAAATACAACTGTGCAGTCACTTCAGAAGGGAAAGGTTCCACGCCTGGCCATGCCAGTCATAGGGTGTGTGTCTGTGTGTCTGTGTGTATTAGGGGTAGGGTGTGGGGCTCAGGCAAGTCACATCTCTCAGCCTCAATTAAATAAGGAAAACAGGGCTGGAGAGATGGCCTAGCGGTTAAGAGCGCCAACCGCTCTTACAGAGGACCCAGGTTCGATCCCCAGCACCCACATGGTGGCCGAGAACCATCTGAAACTCCAGTTTCAGGAGAACTCCAGTTCCAGGAGAATCCGACACCCTCTTCTGACCTCTGCGGCATTGCACGACACGGGTGCACAAACCTACATGCAGACAGTACATTCATACACATACAGAAATAAAAAAAACTAATAAGGAAAACAATAAGGGGGGGCATTAGAAATATTGATTGAAATTAGTCATTGATATGCCTGGGACACAGCAGGTGCTGTAGTTTCCTATGTATGCAAGAGAGTCACCATGACCCTCAGTGCGTGCTTGAAACTATATGCACACACACATACATACACATATATACCACACGCAGACACATATATACACATACACACACACCATGCACGTATACACATATACATATGCCACAAATACATACATACACTATACACACCCCACATACACATACATACCACACATGTATACACATATACATATGCCACAAACACATGCACACATGCAGGCACACACATACCACATACACTGTGTTTTAATATGTACCTGTGATGAAGCTTAATTTGGAACTTAAGTATAGTAAGAAATTAAGAATAATAAATTGGAAAGCCAAGGATGATGGTATATGCCTGTAATCCCAGCACTCAGGAGCTGGAGGCAGGAAGCTTGCCACAGTTTGAGGCCAGCATACTCTACATAGTGAGTTCTAAGCTGACCAGAGCTACATAGCAAGACCCTGTCTCAACAAAACACAACAATTAAAGCAATTATAACAATATAATAAATGATATGCAAATGTGGTCTTTCTTTCAAAATACCTTACCATAGCATTCTTCTTGTGATGCTATTAAGTGATACAATGTCCACAGGATGAGATGGAGTGACAAATGACAGTGTGGGAGTGTGGTGTTGAGTGTACACAAAGGCTGCTTGAACATCAGCACCATGGTAAGGAGGTTGCTGAGTGATGTGGGAGAGGGCAGCACATACTGCATAGATACACTGCACACAGGGATGATTTACTTCTAGGCTGCCCAGAATCAGGCAGTAGTACTTCATCATGGTCCATGAAATGCCATGTCATTTAAAACAGAAATTGTTTATTTCTAGTTTTATATTTAATATTTTCGGGGTGTGGTTAACTTCAGGCAACTGAAAACTTAGAAAGCAAAAACTGGATTGCAAGGTAACTACCCTGATTGTGCTGGTTCAGGGAAGCACGTCCCCAGGGAGCCTCCCTTGCATACACTGGATGAGGGAGGAGGATCTGGGCTAGAGCCAAACTTACTCTTGACTTGCTTCTGAGACTCATTCTCTTATGTAAAATGGGTTACTAATAGGTGCTTTAATCACTACACAGGGCTGTTGGGAGATTCAGTATGTGTCTGAAGACGAGCCGATGAGGAGGATACTTACTGTTGTGTAAGTTAATACTGTCTGTTCTCTTTTCTCTTTCTCTCCTTTCTTTTCCTTCCCCTCCTCCCTCCTCCTTCTCTCCATTTGTTTTTGAGACAGGTCTCACTATGTTGCCCAGGCTGCCTGAAACTTGGGACCATTCGGTCTACCAACAGGTGTTGGGGATACAGGTATACACTACCATGATTGGTTGTCCCAGCTTCTTTCAACAAATGTACTGCCAACATAGAACCTCCACTCTGGGTTCAAGGAGCAAAGTCTCCATAGATGCTGCTTTATTCCTAGTATTCCAACCTTCCCAGTGGTTGAGAAGGACTCCATACTCAGCACCCACATCCAGACTCCTACTGGAGCACTGTCCCTGTCATGTGACCCAGGTGTGATCAAGAGGTGCAGGTAGACAGTAGTCAATATGAGAACCCAGTGGAAGGGAGAGTCATAGAAAGTGTCTGCCACTAGGGCTGGAGAAATGGCTCAGTGTTTAAGAGTACTTGCTGCTCTCTGCAGAGGACCTGGGTTCTGTTCCCAGCACCCACATAGCAGCTCACAACCACTTATAATTCCAGTTCCAGGGACCGGATGCCCTCTCCTAGCCCTACAGGGATTGCATATATGGGTACACTTACATACATGCAGGCAAAATACTCATACACATAAAAATAAATAAGTAAAAAACCAACTGTCTAGCACATACTCTTTTAGTTCCATACATTAGCTATTATTGTCACCACAGGCTCCCCCACAAGTGCATGGCCATCTCTGTCCTCTGACTCCTCAAGATAGTGACATGACTCAACAGCCTTGTCTAGACTTCCCCAAAGATGGACACTCATCCAGAATGACCTCCCCTGTCCTCAGGTGCTTTCCGATGTGTCTTCTGTCATTTGTTGTTTTTATGCCATTTGCAAACCCAATGCCACACAGACAGCACCACCCAGATAAATAATGTTAAGTAATTGATGGTTTATCTTCCCCAGTCCCCAGGCTTCTGGGGAGGAGATGTTTGTACATGACCCTCAGTGTCAGGAAGCAAGACTGGGTGGGGAGGAGATTGGAACAGGCTTCATAGCAGAAATTCCCAGCTACCCTAGGACAGCCAAAGGGCGCTTTGCTCCTCATAGACGTCTCTCATCTCTGCCTCCAAGTGACAGCACACGCCTCGTCCTGCACCTGAGAGTCCTATGTCCCTCCCCGTGCCCTGCCAAGGCCTGTACCACAATGTAAATTGATACTGCTCATCCCCTGCCTCTCCAGGCCAGCCTCTGCACCCAGTCTAACTTTATACTCCACGGAATACATGGCACCTTGTTTGTATTTTTTAAACTTTTATGATTACAGCTATTATGGTTTTGAATGTTTCCTTGTCTCAATTATCTATTTAGATTTTTTCCTTCAATGACATCATGCCAAAACATTCTGCACTCTACTGTGTATAGGGGAAGGTTGGAGAGATTCAAGGTAGGACTCACCAAGACGGGAAATCAAAGGTGACAAGCACTATGCCCGGGGAGCTGGTGTTTAAACATTCCTTCGTGGGGCTGAGACATGGGGGGGGGGGCAAAAGAGCCCAAGAGATGCAGCTGGCCTCATCTGCTTTATCTGGGGCTCACAGTGGGTTGCTTCATGGAATTTTAGATGTTTTCAATTGCAGGGGATACATGGTTATGTATGAAAGGGCCCCCCAGGGAAGGAAGCCTGGTAAGGAGACAGAGCATGGAAGACAGAAGGAAGCGGAACTGTCCGCAGTGGATGATTCTGAAATATGCTAGAGGCAGAGGGAGATAAAGTGCCAGTTTAGAGAAGCTATGGCTGGTCAGGCCACAAGCAAGCAGCCATTGGAGGCCACAGAGTGCCACCTGGTGGCCACCTGAGGGAAAGGCTTCACATGGTGCGGGCTCAGGTGGGCAGTCTGGGTCTCTATCATGGCTTATACAACATCTGGAAGACTCTAGTGTCCATCAAAAAGCAGGAAGAGGGGGCTATTCACCAATCCTATAGGATTCTCATCACCTGGAGGCCTCCAACCCACCACACACAATCTTGCCTCAGCTCCTAGCAGAGATTAATCGCCATTGGGAGACCCAGCCCAGCCTTGGGCTGTTTCTGCCCAGATTGCTGTCAGACAGAGGAACGATGCTTGTCCCTAACCACAAATGCCATGGGGACCAGGAGCCAGCTATCCTTTTAGAAAAGCTTCCCTGCTCCTTAAAATTGATTCTCTACACCCTTCCCCATTTATCTTTGTTTGGATTTCTGTTTTGCATGCAATGCCCATTAACAGCTTTCATGTTCCTTTGCAAACCCAGCTAAGTGTGCCTGGTGTCCTTCACTCTTTAGAGCAGAAGCTCCTCGCCCATCTAGGCCTCACTTGGCAGTGACCTCTGGCTGTCACACCTAAAGGAGAGAGGCTGCTACTGACCCCTGGTGGGAAAAGGCTGACAGCACGCCGGATGGGGCCCACTGAACAGTCAAACGCTCTAAAATGTCAGCAGTGCTGAGAGAGTTCTGAGTGGTCCCAGGAACTGGGTCACGTCTGAGGATTTGCTTCATTTATTTGTTCTCATGGTCATGTGTTACCAGATCCATCCACCTGGGATCCTGGGTTCTCCATACCCTGCAACTCTGACTGCAGTCTGCTCAGTGGCTCCCTGGCCATCCTTGGCTCTTATGGTCAATCCATCCTTACTCGGTGTTTCTGAACAAAAAACTTGGAATAAATACAATCAAGTAAGAGAAGTGACTCCAAAAAAAAAAAGCCAGTATTACCTTCACATATATTTGGATCGGATGGATTTGATTTTGAATGGTGATTATCATCTAAATGTTTTTTCAGCTAGTCCTTTTAACAAAGAAATGGCAAAGATTTGTTGAAGCGCTATGTAGCAGGCAGAACTAAGAGAAAAGACTCCTGTCACATTGAATATGAACGGCGTACTCCAGTGCCCCTAATTATGTCTTGGAAGGGAAACTTTGTCCTATTGACATTTGGGCTCATTTTTTTGGCCGGCTCAGATTACCCCCTTGAAGATTTTTAGGAAGTTTCATGATATGGAGACATTGTTGAAAAATGGGCTGCTTGGCTTCTGCTAAGCAATCAGCTACAGAGATCAAATCCGATCCTGCCACTTAGGCGACTTAGACTATTGCTGGTTATCTCAGGCAAAACGAGCTTGCAACTTTAACCTGGGCTTCTCTGAGAAGTAAGGCAGTATCACCTGCTTTTTCTTTGTGTTTTTTCAAAGGAGCTCTGATGAAGCTTGGTTGAGTATGCAGAGTGATGTCTGATATCCTACAAATTCTGCATTCACAAATATTGATTATTTAAGGAGCAAGAAATATTGCTTTTCTTTTATAACTAAAAAAGTTCTTCAAAACACAATTTCTTCCTTCCATCCTTCTTTCTCCATCTCTTTCTGTCTCTTTCTGTCCTTTTCTGTCTTTCTGTCTGTCTTTCTCTTTTGCACTGGCATCATTTCCAGAGCCTTATACCATGCACCCTGCCTCAACCTCAATCCAACCCCTTAAACATGAAATTCAGAAATAAATTGTGGCCGCTCTTGCCCTACTGTAGTTTCAAGATTTCAAGTTGGGTGTTTGGGGTTTTGCTTTGGTTTGATTTTTATACACGGCCTTACTTACACGGTTCCTGCTGGCCTTGACCTCCTTTTGTAGCTGAGAATGACCTTGAGCCCTGCCTGGATCCCCTGCCTCTGTCTCTCAAGTGCTGGAATTTCAGGTGTGCATCACGATGCTTGGTTTATGCAGTGCTGAGGATGGAACCTAAGGTCTCCTACAGGCAGTAACTGAAATGCATTCCCAGCCCTGGGTATTTTATGACTTAAAATATTAAAAGCTAATGGAAGTAAGCTTGCCTGGCCATGCTGCACCCGAACCTGTGTGCCTCTGTTCATTTGCTAATGAAAAGTTTGGAGCTATGTGCTTGTATATGGGGTCCAGACATGGAGCAGACCTCCTGTTTCTGTGCAAAGTGTTCATTCCTGGGAAAGGAGTGTCTGGCAAATACGAATATGTTATAAATCACATTTTTAGTGAGAATGACAAGACTTGAGAACCGTTGCCTTAGGGAACCTGTTCAAGTTGTCAGTTAGAATTCAGTCCGCCAAGATGGAACGAGCCCATTCTTGTCCTGGGAGGCCTGGTTCCTGAGGAAAGGGCCTGCTGGGAGCCGTCTGCAGTGCACAGGCTGTGGTGATGCCAGGTGGCATGCAGACACCTCTGTGCACTAAACTTTGGAGCCTGTCCCTGAGTCACTCGGCCACACAGGACCTTTCTCAGCCCTGAAGTGTGTGTGTGAAGTCTGTGAAAGTGCAGGGCTCTCATCCAGGAGGGCCTTTGCTGTTCAGATTTGTAACTGGTCTTGAAATCTGTTCCTTCAGGGAACAGGATTTTGGAAGCATTGCACAGGAAGCTGAGCAGAAGTAAAAAAAAAAATATTGTTGAAAGAGTTGAAAGATTCAAGACCAACTCACTGCTATCCACAACTAGGTGTGGATAAGATTTCTAGAAAGCCGGGGGTGGGTTTGCATTTTTCACCCTATGATTTGGTGATTCTGAAATGTCTACAGCTCTGAGGAGGTACCTGGAACAGTTCACTGAAGGGCCCAGGAGACAATAGACAGAAAGAGAACTATATTCTTTTTGTTTTGGGTTTTTTGGTTTTTTTGGTGTTTTCAAGACAGGGTCTCCCTGTAGCCCCAGCTGACCTGGAACTTACAAGACCAGGCTGGCCTTGAACTCACATAGATCTACCTGCCTCTGCCTCCCAAGTGCTGGAATTAAAGGTGTGTGTCATCACACCTGGCAAGAAGTATAGTCTTAATAATGATATACTTTAGACCCAAGGGCCCAAATAGCTGTGTTCCCTCAGTGCTGAGTCATGTGGTTTTTACCCCAAGCCAAGAAGGAGCAAAGCTGTTTTAGACCTGTCTTTTTTTTTTTTTAGCTTTTTAGCTTTTTCCAGACAGGTCTCCCTGTAGCCACAACTGTACTGGAACTCACTATGTAGACCAGGCTGGCCTTGAACTCAAAGAGATCCACCTGCCTCTGCTTCCCAAGCACTGGGACTACACGCGTGCACCACCACACCCAGCTAGCCCTGTCCTTTTAGAGCAAGGTGAGGTGACTGCTGTGCAGTACTCAAGAAAAGGTGGTAGTGACTCTCAACCCAGGCCTTCACTGCCATCTGTAGGCCACTGCTCCAGAGTCCCACACCAGCTGTGCTGGTGAAAATCCACCTCTGGAGTCCACCGTGGACTTTGCCAGTTCCAAACTCTGGGAGATGAGCCTCAGATTTGTGCATAGCTGTTTTCTCTGGTAGCCCGAGAACTACAGGGCCAGCAGTGGAGGGTGGGAGCACCACCCTGCTAATAAGGACTGAGTTTGTCAACCGTGTGGGTAACCTGCCTTCCTTCCCTGCTGGCTATGCACTGGAAAAGCCTCATGCTGGTGACCATCAGCTGTAAGCAAGCTCACCCAGGAAGGAAATTCAGTGGCTCAAATGACTGGTCCTGCTTCTCCCAAATGAGGGGGCACTGGATGAAGCCTAGACCCCTTCTCCAAATGTTCTAGCAGGGCTTGGAAGACATCAGAATCTGGAAGAGAATAAAAGGTGGGCGAGTCGTCAACCCCTCTGCAGTCTTGTGGCCTCTGCTTCTCGTGCTGTTGCACTGCAAGCCACATGTGCAAAGCTGCCCGTGCTGTGCTTGTGCCACCTCTTTACCATGTGCAGAGGAGGAAGCCAGGGCACAAAGAGAAGCAGCCGGCTCAGGCCACACAGCAAGGCAGACACTGCTCCAGGAAGCTCCAACGGATGGAGCGCTCTTGGTTAGCCCTCTCTGCTACCCCAAATTGGTCTTCACCATAGAAGGCTGGGCAACAACCTGATGCCCCCTGGGTTCTGTGAACATGGATATAGTCTGGACCCGAGGGAAGAAGGTAATAATGGGAAATGCAGCATCTATGGTCTGAGCCCAGAGGAGAGCCAGAGCGAAAGAGGGAAGACACCGGTCCGGCTTGCTGCTCGCCCTCTGCTGCTCTCAGCTGTGGCCCCCAGGGCTGGTGACTGCCAGGGGAGAAAACTCTGAGTCATTGCAACCTGCCAGCCTGGATTGACAGGAACCTAGGCACTCCTGCCTGTCACAACAGCGGCTGCCCTCTCAGAGATGGGCTGTCTCACCCACACATTCCCAGGCCTGCAGCGATGCACAGGTGTACTTTGGCTGGCGGCCCTTACAGCTATCTCTGTACCCCAACAGGACCTGCAACTGGCCCCTCTCACCAGCTTATCCTTGCCCTACCTTGGTGCCATGAAATCTGATCATGGGAAAAGGTTTTCTTGAAACAGACATGCTCGAGAACCAGGCGATGTACCTCACCTCCACTCAACCCTGTTTGTCAAACTCCAAGGGGCTTTGTGTTTAAGTCAAACTGTCCCTAATGCATTTTCTATTCTCTACAAAAACCACAGCCATCAATTAAAAAAAAAAAAAAGCCCATGAAGCACACTTCTCCTGCCTGGCTTACCATTTTCTTTGATCCATTAAAATCCGAGAGTGAGCCCTTCTTCATCTTTGGAGTGTGAGGCAGAGGGAATAATTATCCATAAAGTGGATGTCCAAGTATTTGCTTTGTGATGAAAGAAAACTGTTGAGAGCTTGGAAGAAAGAAGGAATATATAAGTCTCTCCAGATGGCATCAATAAGAATATTAATGAATTAATAATTTACCTGAGTTTTATGTGTCTATTTGCATTGCTGCTCATAAGCATACATCGTTTCCTTAGTAACCTTGACATCAGACCAAACTTCATCTCTCCGGGAAGCAAAGGGCAGCTCTCAAGGAAAAGCATACAGTCTCTCCTGCTTTTTTCAGTGTTTGCCAATGAGAAAATGATAAATTGATCTGTTCTAAAGCAGCCGTTTGTCTCCTTTCCTTTCCTTCCCATTACCATTGAGGGGTGACATTTAAAATGCCTACTGTATCAACATCTAATTCCACCACCTTCCTTCTTAGCATGCCTTTAGTCTTAGCCAAATACCATGGCTTCACCAGTGTGTCTCATTTATTTACACACACACACACACACACACACACACACACACACGCATACATGCCATCAGCTTCCTACCGACAAACAAAAATGTTGATTTATTTTCTTAGTTAACATGAATACCTCCAGTAATCTCATTGCTTGTGGACAAGGCTGAACTACATATGGAATAAGTGCTCAAACTGTTAGTTGATGAGGATGGAAAGTTCTGGATATGCCAAGTAAAAGAGCCCAGCTATTCACAATAGCTTAAATGACAGAGAGTCAAATTTCCTTGGTACAAATACGTATGAAAGAATCTGGTCAGACAGATGAATACAGGTGGCTGAGAATGGAACAAATATAGATTAAGACTCACACCCAATTCAACATCGTTTCCTTGAGCGGCCGCAGCTGTTGAAAATATTCTTGTCAGAGAATTCTGTAATTTTCCATTTAGGGGCTGGGGTATGGGAGAAATGGAAGACACAGGAAGGACTATCTATTTCCTAAAAAGAATTTAACCTGTTTTCCCACAAGTAGGAAACTAGGAACACATTTTCACTACCGTCAATGAACAGTTTAATGTTTTTGATATTTGCAGTAACTGCCCAGTAATAGCTATCACATAGTGGAGAGCAGGGAGGGTAAGAGACAGCCCTGGGTTTTGGAAGACCCTGGTCTAGAAGAATAAATCAACAACAAAATGGGGTGCTATGGTAGAGACAAGAGCACAGAGAGGGGTTCATTCCTCCTAGAATTATTGGGGGAAGCATTTTCAAGAGCTTGAACAAGGCCCTGTGAGGTGCACATGTCAGGAAACAAGACTGTTCTGTTGCAAGTTTTGGATATGAAACATCTCTTCCTGCATTAGCCGAGTTCACGAGAATCAAACCTCTCACTAATGCTAGCTGCCCTGCTTCTTTCTCTCACGTGCCGCTCCTGAGAGCTGGGGAAGACTGGAGATTCCTCTTCTGGGAATATGCACCAGACGATGGTCCTATGTGGAACAGAAACAGGGGAGGCTATTGCTCCAGCTCGAACTTTCACGTGTTGATCAAAATCATACTATGGGAAAATAGCAGTGAGCCATTTTGGTGGTCAACAGGTGTCATGTTTTCTGGAACCTGAAGGTTAAGGCTGGGAACCTTAGAACCTCCAGAGGGGGATGGAGTTGGTCTGGGGCCAAGGCTATGAGAAAACAGCAAACTTTTCCACAACTTTTTCTCAGGCTTGGCTCTCCCTGCCTCTAGCCCAACCCTGCTCCTGAGGAAGGGTGCTCTGAGGAGCCCAGTGTGACTCAGGTGTTTGCGGGCAACCTGAGACAAGCCAGTCCTACCTCCTTTTTTTCAAAATTTCCAGTAAAAATCTGACCAACACTTACAAACTTCATTCTTTAGCATCTCCTTCTATGTACATGATGAATTATAGTCATTTTCACATACACACGTCCTCCCTTTCATCCCCCTCCTTCTTCTCACTAAGGCCCTCTCCTCCTTTCATGACTTTTAGGACATGTGATCCACCAACTTTAATCAGGATTGGTTCATAAGCATAAATAAGAAACTATTGGGGCTGGAGGGATGGCCTAGCAGTTAAGAGCACAGACCGCTCTTGCAGAGGACCCGGGTTCGATCCCCAACACCCACATGGCGGCTGAGAACCGTCTGTAACTCCAATTCCAGGAGAACTCCAATTCCAAAATTGGAGCTCTCTTCTGACCTCCGTGGCATTGCACAACACGGGTGCACAGACCTACATGCAGACAATACTTTCATACACATAAAAAAATAAATAAAATTTAAAAAAAAGAAACTATTTACTGGAACCTGGACAACTTATTAGTGGCTTACACCACAAAGAAAGGGACACTCCTTCCCTCAGCCACCATTAACTGTCAAAAGTTCCTCAGGGGACGGCAGGGCCTCATGAGCCCTTCGCCTTCCATGCTGAAATGCTGAGAGGCCTAATCCTGTGCAGGTCTCTTGAGAGGATCCACAGTAGCAGGGAGTTCAGGAGTGCAAAGGCCATGCCTGTCCAGATGTCTTTTTGCAATAGATCTCCCCATCCTCTGGCTTTTCCATTCTTTCCATTCTCTTCCAGAGTCTTGAAGAGGATGATATAGATGATCCATTTAAGACCAAGTCTCCAAAAAAAATTAAAATAAAAAAGAATTGTATTAAAAGAAAAAAAAAGACCAAGTCTCCACTGTCCCTTATTCTCAGGCTTGTCTCTCCCTGTCTTTGACCAGTGATGAGTCTCTACATTAACCACCACCTGCTGCAATCGGAAGTTTCTCTCTTGAAAGCTAGGAGCAGCACAAGTTTATTCACAGATATAAATGTATTTAGAAGGCAGATTGGGAGTGCACAGAGCTTAGATCGGGGATTTGCCAGGAACACCTGAAGCACAGGTAGGTGCTGGGCACTTCAGCCAGGCAGATTGTTAGAAGATTCTATCACTGGGTTGTTGGATAATCATTTCATTAGTCTGTTGGATAATTCAATCATTGTCTGGGGGGGCGGAGTCTTCCTGCTAGCTGGTGTAAGAGGTGGGCCTGTTGCCACTGTGAGACTTGAGTGCACAGAGCTTAGAATGGGGATTTCCCAGGACCACCTGAAGCACAGAGTACTGGGGCGCAGGCTAAGCAAGGCATATTCCCCCCATACTTCCCTCCCCCGGCCCACCTGCACCTTCCACCCCTCCCACCTCCACCAACTGGAATTGCTGAGGGAGTGTCCAAATGGATTATTTGGAGAACATTCAGAACAGAAAGGGAAGAGTGAGTTAGACTTCCAATATATAAGCAAAATTGAAAGCCTAAAACTTAGAAAAGTCAACACTCCATAAACAAGGAGAAAAACAAACCAAACAAAAAAACAACGAAGGCAAGCCGGGCGTGGTGGCGCACGCCTTTAATCCTAGCACTTGGGAGGCAGAGACAGGCGGATCTTTGTGAGTTCAAGGCCAGCCTGGTCTACAAGGTGAGTTCCAGGACAGCTGGGGCTACAGGGAGACCCTGTCTCGAAAAGACCAAAAAAAAAAAAAAAGAGCACAGTTGTTTTCAGGTCACATTAACGTTGCTCAGTTTGCCATACAATTACATAATTGGTGCTAGCATCCACAGATGAGGGATACCATTCATCGTTTGTTTTTCTGGGACTGTGTTACTTCACTTAGCATGATATCTCCTAGCTCCATCCATTTACCTGCAAAGCTAATGATGTCAGAAACCTTATCACAAGGAATACTGGTGGTAGAGGTAAAGAGTAAAGGAAAACCAATTTTCTTTCTTTTCTTTTCTTTTTCGTTGTTGTTTTTTTTTTTTTTTNTAAAAACCTCAAGTAAAGATTATGAAAAATTTAAAAATACACAAAAGTGGAACAACCAGGAATTGTGGGACACTATGAAAAGATCAAACCTCCGCATCATAGGGATAGAGGAAGGAGAAGAATCCCAAGAGAATGGTATTGATCAGATCTTCAACAGAATAATAGATGAAAATTTCCCCAAACTAAAAAAAGACAAACCAATACAAATACAAGAAGCACATAGAATTCCAAACAGACAAGATCAGAAAAGAAACTCTCCACGCCATATCATAGTTAAAATGCTAGACACCCAAAACAAAGACAAAATTCTGAAAGCCACAAGAGAAAAACAAGTTACATATAAGGGAAAGCCATCAGAATTACAACTGACTTCTCAGTGCAAACTATGAAAGCAAGAAGAACGCAAATCATTCCCCCATGTTAAATGACTATAGATGCCAACCCAGGTTACTATACCAAGCAAAAATGTCCATTATAGTTGAAGGAGAGAGAAAAATCTTCCATGACATAAATAAGATGATAGAATACATGTCCGGAAAACCAACCCTTCAGAGAATACTTGAAGCAATTCAAAGGACAGAAGAAAGGAGCAACTATCCCCAGGCACCTAAGAAAGAGAAATTAATAAAAGCATAACTGCAGAAGTAAAAACCTAGACCAAAAATGCAAATGGATAATAAAGTGAGAGGAAGCAACACACATCTTTCAGTTATAACCTTAAATATTAATGGACTAAACTCCCCAATCGAAAGACATAGACTGGGAGATTGGATTAGGAAACAGCACCTATCTATATGCTGTCTACAAGAAACCCATCTTACCCTCAAGTATAGGCACCAACTTAAAGTGAAAGGATGGAAAAAAATATTCCAAGCAAATGGTACCAAAAAGAAAGCAGGTGTTGCTATTTTAACATTAGACAAAATAGACTTCAAAGTAAAAGAAATCAGAAGAAACAAAGAAGGCCATTATATCTTTATCAAAGGAACAATTGACCATGAAGATTTCACAATCATGAATATATATGCACCAAACTCTGGTGCACCAAACTTTATAAAGACAATTCTCCAGGACCTCAAGGCACAGATTAACCCCAGCACACTCATAGTAGAGGACTTCAATACCCCACTGAGCCCTTTGGGCAGGTTGACCATACAAAGGATAAACAGAGAGACATCTGAACTGAATGATATGATACACCAAAGGGACCTCACAGACATCTACCAAATATTCCACCCTAATATCAGAGAATACACTTTCTACTCAACACTCCATGGAACATTCTCCAAAATGGACCACATACTGGGACACAGAAAAACCTCCACAAATATAAAAAGATTGAAAAAACTTCATGCATTCTATCAGACCACAGTTCAATAAAGTTCAATATCAACACCAGGATAAGCCCTACTATCTACAAGAACACATGGAGACTAAACATACTCCTGAATAATGAATGGCTCAAGAAAGACATAAAGAAATAAAAACATTCCTGGAACTGAATGACAATGATAATACAACACAACAAAACCTATGGGATACTTTAAAAGCAGTTCTAAGAGGTAAGTTTATAGCCCTGGGTGCCTACATTAGAAAAAGAGAAAGAGGGGCCAGAGAGATGGCCTAGCAGTTAAGAGTGCCAACTGCTCTTGCAGAGGACCCGGGTTCGATCCCCAGCACCCACGTGGCGGCTGAGAACCATCTTTAACTCCAGTTCCAGGGGAATTCGAAACCCTCTTCTGACCTCTGCAGCATTGCATGACACGGGTGCACAAACCTACATGCAGACAGTACATTCATACACATAAAAAATAAATAAAATTTAAAAAAAAGAAAAACAGAAAGAGCACAAGTGAATGATCTAACACTGCAGCTAAAAACACTTGAGAGACAACAACAAATGAACCCTAAATGCAACAGACAGAAAAAAAAAATAACAAAAATCAGAGCAGAAATCAATGAAATTGAAACAAAGAAAACAATACGAAAAATCAATGAATCCAAAAGTTGGTTCTTTGAGAGAATAAACAAGATAGACAGACCTCTAGCCCAGTTAACCAAAAGAAAGAAAGAACAACTCCAAATCAATACAATCTGTGATGAAAAGGGAAATATCACAACAGACAAGGAAAAGATCCAGAAAACCATACTGGAATACTTCAAAAACCTATACTCTACCAAGTTTGAAAACCTAGAAGAAATGGATGAATATCTGAAATCCTGGGAATCACCAAAGCTCAAACAAGAAGAGATCGACAGCTTAAATAGACCCATAATATATGAAGAAATTGAAGGTGTAATAAGAAACCTCACAACTAAAAAAAGCCCAGACCCAGACGGTTTCATGACAGAATTCTATAAAACATTTCAAAAAGACTTACAACCATTATTACTCAAATTTTTCAGAAGGATACAGAGGGAATCCTCCCAAATTCCTTTTATGAAGCCAGCATCACTCTAATAATAAAACCAGGCAAAGATACAACCAAAAAGGAGAACTATAGACCCATCTCATTAATGAACACAGATGCAAAAAATCTCAACAAAATACTTTCAAACTGCATACAGACCCACATCAAGAAAATCATCTATCATGACCAAGTTGGATTCATACCAGAGATGCAGGGATGGTTCAACATACAAAAATCAATAAATATCATAAAACACATAAATGGACTGAAAGACAAAAACCACATGATCATCTCAATGCAGAAAAAGCCTTTGACAAAATCCAGCATCCCTTCATGCTTAAAGTCCTAGAGGGAATTGGATTGGAGGGATCATTCCTCAATGTAATCAAAGCCATATACAGAAAACCCACAGCCAACATCATCCTAAATGGAGAAATGACAGAAGCATTCCCCTTAAAGGTAGGAACTCAGCAAGGCTGCCCCTGTCACCACTCCTCTTCAATATAGTGCTTGAAACCCTTGCTAGGGCAATAAGACAAGAAAGGGAACTTAAAGAAGTACTCCTTGGAAAAGAGGAAGTCAAGCTATCCCTTTTTGCTGATGATATGATTGTTTACCTAAGGGATGCTAAAAACTCCACCAGAAAATTCCTAGAAATGATTAAGAGTCTCAGCAAAGTGGCAGGATACAAAATTAACCTAGAAAAATCAGCCTTTCTTTACACCAACAAACAACTGAAGAAGGAATTCAAGGAGAACTTCCCACTCACAATAGCCTCAAAAACAATAGAATACCTAGGAACAAACCTAACCCAAAACACCAAAGATCTCTACAAAAAATTTTTAAACCCCCGAAGAAGGAAATTGAAGAAGACATCAGAAGATGGAAAAACCTCCCATGCTCATGGATTAGGAAAATTAATATAGTAAAAATGTCCATTCTCCCCAAACTCTTGTATAGATTTAATGCAACCCCAATTAAAATCCCCAAGAGTTTCTTCAGACTTGGAAAAAAAGTCCTTAATTTCATGTGGAAAAACAAAAGACCCAGAATAGCCAAAGCAACCCTGAGCGAAAAGAGCAATGGGGGGGGGGGTCTCTATACCAGACTTCAAACTATACAACAGGGCTATAGTCATAAAAACAGCTTGGTACTGGCACAAAAACAGACCTGTTGACCAATGGAACAAAAC